>JASSUY010032915.1:0-60053 GCA_032466535.1 Forpus xanthops
CCATCCCATCCATCCATCCCATCCATCCCATCCATCCATCCTATCCATCCCAATCCCACCCCATCCATCCCATCCATCCATCCCATCCATCCCATCCATCCATCCCATCCATCCCAATCCCACCCCATCCATCCCACCCCATCCCTCCCATCCCTCCCATTCCCGCTGCAGAGCCGCTCTCAGAGGACGATCTCTATTGCCGCTGCCTCTCCCGCACCCTGTTCCACACGGGTACCCCCGTCACCGTGGGGCTCTTCGCCCCCTGCAACCATCGCCTCTTCTCACTGCTCGACAAGATCACCGGTGGGTGCGGGACCCTGCACACCCTGCTGCCCCCATCCCAACCCCATCCCCATCCCATTCCAGCCCCATCCCCATCCCAACCCCATCCCATTCCAGCCCCATCCCCATCCTCATCCCATCCACATCCCATCCTCTTCCCATCCCCATCCCATTGGTTCCTCCATCCCGGGCCTATTCCCTCCTATCACATCCAATCAGACCTCATCTCACCCCATCCCATCCAATTCCACCCTATCCCATCATCATCATCCCACCTACTCCAATCCCTGCCATGCCACCTATCTCCATCCCTTTGTGTCTCATCCCATCTCATCCATCAAATCCCACCTCATCCTGATCCCATCCCATGACACCCCCATCGCATTCAATCCCATCCCATCCCCATTCCATCCCATCCCATCATCTCATCCATCCTAACTTTATCCCATCCCATCATCTCATCCATCCTGACTTTATCCCACCCCATCCCATCCAATGCCATCCTACCTCACCCATCCTACCCTATCCCATCCCATCCCATCCCATCCAATCCCATCTCATCTATCTTGATCTTATCCAACCCTATTTAATCCCATCCCATCCAACCTCATTCCATCCCATCCCATCTCATTGTATCTCACCCCATCTCATGTTGTGCCATGTCATCCCATCTCATCTCATCCCATCTCATTGTATCTCACCCCATCTCATCTCATGTCATCTCATCTCATCCCATTGCATCCATCCCACCTCATCTGTCTGGATCTTATGCAACCCTATCCCATCCCATCCTATCCTATTCTATCCTATCCCATCCCATCCTATTCCATCCTATCCTATCGCATTCTATCCCATCCTATCCCATTCCATCCCATCATCCCATCCTGTCCCATCCCATCCCATCCCATCCCATCCCATCCCATCCCATCCCATCCCATCCCATCCCATCCCATCCCATTCATCCCATCCTATCCTATCCCATCCTATCCTATCCTATCCTATCCTATCCTATCCTATCCTATCCTATCCTATCCTATCCTATCCTATCCTATCTTGTCCTGTCCTGTCCTGTCCTATCCTATCCCATCCTATCCTATCCCATCCTATCCTATCTCATCCTATCCCATCCATCTTATCCTATCCGATCCTATCCTATCCCATCCTATCCCATCCATCTTATCCTATCCAATCCTATCCTATCTTATCCTATCCTATCCTGTTCTTCTGTTCGCTTCTGTCCTGTTCCATGTATGTGCATAGCAAGTACTTTAGCCGTGAAACATGTCCAGCTGTGTCTCAAAAGGAAAGAGAAACCTATCACCACACAGAATTTGAATGTAAAGGTATTGGTGGCCACCAAAAATGGGGATGTTGGGGAAAGATTTTTTAAACCATTAAGTAAAATACTTTCTAGAGAGGGGATGGGTTTGAGAGATATCATAAAGGTCTCAGCACCAGTTTCTAATTATCTCCAAGCCAAATTGTGGGAGAGGAAACCCCCTTATTCTTGGTCCAGGAGCAGAGAATGTTGAAAATCCTACTGGGTGCCTTGCTGTGCTTAAGCCTATTTAAAATGAGCTAAGATGTGCTCACTTCTTGAAAAGTCAGTTTGCTTTATTTGGTCTCGATTCTCGGAGAATATAAGACATGAAATATTTTGTTATTTATTTATTTATTAAGCACACGGTGATTGCATTTTTTATCTCTGTCTTTCCCCAAGTACAATATTTTTTAGTGTTTCTGTGACTGGTAGAAACTTTGAGTTTGTTTCTTTCCTTAGCAACGATTTTTTGTTCTGTTGGCATTTGTAATTTTACAAGGGAGGAAATGCTTTTAGGAAAAGCATAAAGGTAGAGAAAGTCACAGAAGTGCAGTCAAGAAGAATAATGGGCATTAAATCAATATTTATAAACATAAAAACTAATAGAAAAACAGACTCATAGCTGTTTGTTTTAAAAATTGGTTGCTGCAAAATCGCGTAAATGAATACTTAATTTAATGGTTTTTTTCTGTATCAAGTATAGCTCCTTTTATAAAAGCCATGAACAATGACAATAATGCATAATGAATATTAATAATTGCCCATAATGTGTCATTAAAGTTTAATAATTAGCATGAAAGTCAAAATAACTAGAAAGTATCACTTGATCACGTTCAAAACCTTCAGTATTTGAAGGATGTTGTATAATCATTACAGCATAGGTTAATGATTGTCCATTTGAAGTCTGCACTCATTTACGTTCATGGTTATTGGAATGTAACAGTTGATAAAGCATTTCATGATAGAAAAAATTGAATATGCAAATATTATTCCAAATGTGAGTCCACCGTGATGAGGTTATCTCTGCAAATGTAGTTCAAACTGGTGGCATTCTATAAGGCGGTTGTTTTTGAAGTGCCTTCGCAAAAATGGGTTTAATTTAGGGGAGCTCAGGTCAGTACGCTGCATAGAAATAGAGATTTTGTATGTGTAAACATGGCTCTACTGAACCAAATGGGTTTAGTCTAAAATCTCTTGTAGATGAGGGTCTGGATCATACTTCTTAATAGGTTGCAGAATTATAGTTGCAAGTTCTTTTGAAATACATTTTGGGGTTCTGAGAACTTGGATGTAAAAACCCAGTTGCTGACACACCCACAATACAAGGAAGAGAAATAGTTCATCAAAAATGTATTTTGGGTCACAAGACCCAGTTATAAAGATGGACAGCAGAAGGCAATTCACAGTACATCTATGGGGTAGCATGGTGGCATTTCAAACATGAACAGCCCTTTTTGAGGTTTTCTCGTTTTTTTTTGATGAAAAGTTTTTGTTGTTTTTTTTTTTTTGATAGGTTGTTTTTTAAATTTTCTGCAAAAAAAAAGAGAAAAATCATTCTTAATTAAAGAGATTAATTTTGCTCAATGCTGTAAGTTTTTTTCATTAACAATTTTAAATGATACATGGTGACCCGCAGTTTCAGGAACATGGGTGCTCTTTTTGCTAGTAGTATCTCTTCAAAGTCCCCCACACTTCTTCCAGGTTTTGAGTGCTGTAGCCACCATCCCGCTTCCATCTTTTTATGTTTGAAGAGAGATTTGTGGCAGTGTGACAAGCCACCTAACCCAAAAAAACTGTTGGGTTTTGGGTTTTGTTAGTTTATTTGTTTCAATTGAGTTTTAGCAAGTTCAGTTTCCTGATGCTCTTGTCTGTGCATAAGGGTGGTGAAGCATGAGTCACAAATAAGGTGGCACTTTATGATGGTACAAGAGATACTATAGCCAGGGACTTGTGACATGGTAATCCCTGTCTCCAAGACCGTTTAACTGAAGCTAGTGAGGAGTGCAGGTGAATGAGAAAATTATTAAGCAAGGAAAAATATTTCTGAAGCAATATAATTACTTACAGCAATGACAAATCTCTGCCTTTTCATTGCTTCATGCCCTTTGGCGTTATTGGTGGTCAAGCTGTTTTGCAATGAGTTTATCTTTCCCATTTCATAAACGAGGAAAATGAGGCACAGGAGAGCAACCTGCTGGAGGGGGCAAAACAAGTCCTTGGCAGAGGCCAGGAAACCACCAGGATGTGAAATACCCATGAAAAACAAAATCCTAGGTAAGAGGAGAGGGAGAAGCTTTAACACAGTTGCAGCCTCTGCATCTATATCCAGTACTGGAGAAACCCCTGCACAACTGCATGACACACTTGTCTCTACATGCTGATCTGCAAGCAGCAGCATTATCATCCCACCAGTGTCCCATTCAGTCCCAAACAACATTCTTCAATCCCATACCATTCCAGGGTGCTTTTGCAAGATATGGTCTGTATGTAATGACACGTGTCCTCCCATACTTGGATAGGAAGAGTTCCTCATCCTTTAGGGAACCCATCATTTTCCGTGTTATACAGAAATGCAGGAGGAGGCAAATGGTTCTATGAGTGATTTTCAGGCAGCGCAGGAGAGCAAAGCTGCTGTTAGCATGTAAGAACATCAGCAATCTCCACATGCTTTAGTTTAAGCAAAACATGAAATACAGGAAAAAGGCTGAGGAAGTCTGTGCAAGTGAGTGAAATTAGCTTTTTCCTAAAATGGAGAATTAGAATGTTTCACAAAATTAATGGAAAGAGGATCTTAGAAAGAATAAAGAGGGGCCTGGATAAATTAAAGATTTTATCTGAAACCAAACTGGAGTAATTGACTAAATTAACTTGTCTTAAAGAGACATGTACTGAGACACTGCAAAATAAAGAAAAGATAAAAGGAAATTAGGGAGTGTAATATGGCACATAAACAGCACTAGGAAAAAACTGAGGGGAAAAGCAAGAATGCTTTTGTCAAAGGGGAAGAAGAAAGGCTTTACATGGATATAAGTGACTAAATGTGCCATTTTATTTTTAAACAAGGAATATAAAGATCTTCCTGCGGCTTCCCAATAAAAAGCAATCAGTATTCAAATGATGTGTCTTAGGGAGCAGCCTATAAACAAATACACCTCACAGTCATTTCAAGCTTACTTTATTTATTAGTAAAAAAATAGGCCTGAGCAGAAGACATCATAAATTGAATGTTTCTATTGATGTGTAGAATAACCCAAACCAAATATTGTTACACATATTTTTTTAATTTGGGCAATATCTAAAATGAATCATGAGCAATATATTTTTATCAGTTCAAAGTTATAAGGAAATTCTAAGCTTTCAAAAGATGCTTTTTATTTGCTAAGGCAGCTAGCACAAACCTGTTAAAGCAGTAGAAACCCATCTATGTGGTATGTTAACAGAATGCGTACCCAGTGTCCTCAGTTTAGAAAATATTAATATCAAGGAATAGTATTAATGATGTAAAAACCCTGCATAAACCAAGCAAAGCTTTCTGCACAACTCCTTCCTTCCTGATCAGAATATTAAATTAAGATGCATTAACGAATAGAGAAAAAAGTGATTTTCTTAATCTTGCAGACTTCCCTTTAAAGCTCTTTTGCCTTTTCTTCTGCATATCCTAGATTACTTATTATTATTACTATTTAGTATCATAGTTGCAATTAGTGGCCCCAGTCGAAGACTGAATGCGCTTGATTAAATGTTTCATGTATACATACATACATGTATACGCACATACACGCATGCTCGAGGAATTTCCTACGAGGCAGTGGGTTAACAGCAATGGCAATTGCTCATCTTTAAGGACTGCTCAAAGGGGGAGAATTTCAGTGACAAAGAAGGATAGTTTTTCAGAGCTGAGCTTCATAACACAAAGAAGCAGTTTAATAAGTTTAAAGGGTATTTCTTTTCAATTTTAAATAATAATGTAGTTTATCATAGGGTGGAGAATCTCCTTTAATTTTTGATGGGATCTAAAATAAAAAGGAGAACTAAAATAAACCCTTTACCTCTGCTGTTCATGTCAGTTGGTGTTACTTCATAGAAATAACCTACTACACAGAAAATACACTGCCCATTTAACTCTTTTTTTGTGATTATAAGGGAATCATGTTCAACAACTTCATTAATAGACAGATAAATAATGCTTCACTGTCATCTAAGTAGCCATTTGTTTCAAAGGACTAAATCAAGGGCTGCTGCTAGGGAAATGTACACCATCCATTTTACTTGGTTTCCTACCTGTCTTGCTGCAGTGAAGGCAGCTCTGTGATACATCTGCAGCTAGAAGGTTTCACAGCTCTTTAGGGCAGAGAGAAAAATCAAACTGAGGTCAGGGAAAGAACAAAGCAAGATTTTTCTCTTTGAAGATGATGAATGACATGGCACTTTGCTAGGAGGAGGCCTGCAAGGAGATGCTCATGTCAAAGTTTATAATGTCTGTGGGTTTCACCCTAGTGCCAGGGCCATGCAGCTAGTGTCCTGCAGAGCTGCTCAGGGTTCATGGTGAGGAAGTGGTGTATAGTGAAAGCCTCTTCTCCAGAGCAGGTGACCAGATCATGCCCAGCTGTGGGAGCTGTGTCAGCAAAGCCCACCTAATCCAAATCCATACAAACACAGTCAATATTAGCTCAGGAGGTAGCTATGTGTTCCATAGCACTGTGGAAATGCAATGGTAGAACTGTTCCTCAGTATTTTCATTGTGAAAGTTTGGCTTTTGTGGCCACACATGGGCAAGCTTTCCTTCTGGGAAAGATGGAATTTAAGCAGGGTATTGGATTGTATCTGAGCTGAAGAGGAAAAAGGTCCAAAAGGAGTCCTGCTAGATGCGCTGCCTTATCTGCAATACTGTGCAACTCTGCAACATACCTTGTTGCAGAGGTGGCCAGCTTCTCTTAGGCCAGCGCACGTCTCCAGTTCCTTTGGAGAGTTCTTGATTCCTCACATGGACAGGCAAACACAGGTCTATCAGCCTGTTTCAACAGGATGAGCTGAGAGCTGATGATATTTTGGAGCCCGGCAACCCTACAGGCTCCTGAAGAACCACCATGTTGTTCCGATATGGGACCTGTCCAAATCCTAGCTCGAGTTAGAAGTGCTGAGATTTTTGTGTCCCTCATTCTCTGAGAAGCTGGGATCAAGGTGGAAGAAGTATTTGGCACCTGCACAGCAGGGCTGGTATAAGACAGGAGCAAAAATGACTCACGGTACTTTCATCTTTAGGCATGGGATGAGTGTTGATGCCGGACTCACAAAACTTTGTTATTCTACATTTGACAAGGCACACATTTTACCTTATACCCTCAACCTTCCTGTGGATCTCAAATCTTACCACAATAAAAGCCCCAGCAGTATTAGCTTTTCTTAGTCTCAATGAGATTTCAGCAGATTCTCCCTCATCATGACTGCAATTTCAGACAATCATTTTCCCCCTTTTTCAAGCTCCTTCTTTTAGGAGGAGCAGGAGGGACTCTCTAATCAGGTTCTGGGTATATGTCAGAGTATGTCCCACAAGATATTTTTAAGACAGAACCTTGCAATATTAATGGTCTGGAAATTTACCTAAGTTACTGAGAAAAGGTAGTTGACATCAGTCCTTCCATTCAAGGGAAAGATGTTATAAACTAGAAACCTAAGTACTGACATAAGAAGGAGATATTACATAGCAGTGAAACCCAAGAAAAACAAATGCTCCTAGACACCAAAGTACTAAATATACTGGTGAGTGGTGAAGTAGTAAAGATGGGGAACTGAGGCAGGACTCTACAAAGTATTTAAATGCCTCTTTTAAGGAAATTCAAACCAAAGAGTGAGTTGCTGGCCTCCTATTCAAAGCCCTGTAACAAGGGAGGGACTCAGACCTACATTTCCCAAGCCCCTCGCTACCACTTCCATAACTGGATGAGCTTTTTTTCCTGCCTCTTTTCACAAAATCACCATGACAACAGTGGCTGCTCTTTTTTGGCGGGTGCTCAGTGTGCATATTGATGGTGATCAACAATGAGGTACTACCACGATGAGTAAATAGATTAGGCCCATGTGTTACCCTATGGTCAACACACACAATGAGCAGATCTGTAGCCTTCAGATCACTGTTGTTATTCCTTCTCCTGAGTCCTGCAGTGTCCTTTCTACTGACACATAAGCAAGTATTCGACGATAGCATTATTTACATTTTTAATTACATTGTGTGTACTGGGTATTTACTCTGAGCACAAGTGGCAAGCTGTATGGGAGCTAGTGTTTCTGCAGTGCTGCTAATTAATTGATGATAAATAAGTAAATAAAGAGCCCAGTAAAAGCAAAATGAAAGACTATAGCTGCTGCTTTCCTCCCCAGAAAACTCTGTGTTCCCTATTCTTTTTCTCTTTTCATTTTTTTCCTGTTATCATTTACTTTTTAATTGAAATAAGTTTGCCATTTGGCTGCCAAACCTTCCCCTGTAAACAGCCCATAGCTGAAGGCTGGTCTAAATGTTTTTTATTTTCCTTTCTTTGTTTCCTGTACTGGGATAATGGGTCCTCAGGTTAGCCTGAAATTCCTTACACACACATCTCCTGATAAGTCAGGTCTGGGAAATCTTCCATATATGCCATCATCTGAAATTAAATCAAGCACAATGAAGGGGAACTGTTGCAAACACAGAAAAGAAGTTGGGCTGACAACAGAGAAATAAGAGCTTGACAGCCTAATTTTTATTGAAAGAAAAGAATATTTTGCCCTCTTCCCCATAAGTAGCCCTCACACTGCACAGGTAGGAAACAGCTTAATAAAGTGCAACCACAGGAGCTAGGCTTTCAAATGATACACCTACAGCTAGGGATGGTTTCCCAACAACGTCTCATTGGGTAAATTCTGACCGCTTTCATTATGTGACTAAGGCTTTCTTTAGCCTATCAGCATGTACCTGAAGTCATGTTCATTTGCTTTGCATTTTTGCATTTAAAAATCTGGTCAAGATGAGACAAGCTATATATTGTAGCATACATTTAAATATGACTGGGCCCAATGAGTGCTTTAAGAGAAGTGAATGCTTGGTTTGTGTTCATTAACAAATCTAGTAATCCAGTAAAGGAAAGGCCAAATCTGGGAGCTGAATTATGCAGCAAATCTGAGCTTTCTAGAACTGTCGATTGCTTTATAGCTGCTTTGCCTAGATGGGAACAATTATACAAAGGGCAGGCCCAGGCAACAAACAGCATCCCAATGAGTGCTAGTAGAGCTTACCCATTTCTGGGGCGTGCAAGCCTTCCTGCACTGAAGTTGTGTTTCCCAGAATGTTTCTGAATTAGACATCCAGACTTTTTCTTCGCAAATATAAGTGAAGTAAAAGCGCCAATCTTTTCCAAAAAACTTCAAAATATTATTCATTATTTCAAAAAGTGGACACTTAATCTCTTCTCTCTTTGGAACTGTTTTAACTGATATTTAGCATCCTGTTGACAATGGTCCTTGGTTGTGAAGTGCTGGGGGAAGCTCCCACAATCTTTCTGATCAAGGTGTATTTCACTCTGCATGATTTTTCATCAATTCACTTAAAGGAAAAGGACAGTTAAACACAGATCTACAGTTTAATGACAGGAGAGACTCAAGTTCTTACTTCATTGAACACTTGATAGCAGGTACTGAAATATTCAGTGGCCTCCAAGTGAGAACCCAAACTCTCCCTCTCCTCATGTCAAGTGAGTGCCTTAATTAGGTTATGATACAGCAGATCTCTTTATAGCCAAGATCCACACAGAAATGTGCACCTTGGAGACACAAGGAGAGGGGGAGCTGCAGGAGTATCTCATATGCACACAGGAACTGCAGATTCCTTAGTGTGCTTTGATGCACTTCTCTTTGGGTTAAGGTAATTATTGCCTGTAAGCTGGAATGGCTTCAGCCAGGAGGTCTGAGATCACCTGTGTCCCTACAACACCTCAACCAATTTATCTTGCACTTTGCTTACAATCAGCCATAATCAATGAATCCCACCAAAACTCCTGGGACAATTCAAGCTGTGGAGTGTGACCATCTGCAAGAGATGGGAACCCTCCTGAAAGGAACAGTACTTTTTCCTACAGCCTCCTGGTTAAGATGTCTACCTGTTATATGAGAGCTGTGGAGCAGGGACAGAAATGAGTGTAGGTCCTTGGCAGTTGGGTACATTCTAGCTGATGAGTCCTTATACAAAATGGGACTGCAGTACCTGTTGTGGTAGGATTAGGGACGATGGTTTTAAACTAAAACACAGGAGATTCAAGCTGGTTGTGAGGAAGAAATTTTTTAGCAATAAGGGTGGCAAAACAGTGGCCCAGGTTGCCCAGAGAGGTAGTGGGTGCACCATAACTGGAGACATTCAAGGCCAGCCTGGATATGGTTCTGGGCAACCTCGTCTACTTGAACATGTCCCTGCTCATTGCAAGGGGGTAAGGCTAGATGAGATGTCAGACCCTTCCAACCCAATCTATTCTATGATTCTACATATTCTAGCTTGGCAGAGATGCTTTGTACTCATGTTCTTTGAAACATCACTCAGATGGACCCCTGTAAGCAAGTAGAAAAGAACGTCATTTGCCTTTCTGGATTAGGAATTACGTACAAGTCAAAGTCTACTGTGTTGGTGAGGTGGTACTTCTGTGTAGGGTACTTGTGAGCATTTGCGGCTTCTGGAGGACATCGCTATTAGGTAGCAGCAGTGTCAGACAAGTTGATAACCAACTGCCAGAGTCCCTTTCAATTCTTTTGACAGAGCTATGTCAAAATACCTTCTGGAGAGCAACACTTCCAGAGGTATTCACTGGAGGAGCAGATCCTTGAGTTCAAGATGTAGCTGCCCTATCCATGTAGAAACAGTAATTGGTTCAGAAGGATGTTGATGAGCTGCTGAGATTTCAAATTTAGTAAGGTAAGAGTGGTAAAGATTAGTAAAGTAAATTAGAATTGCTGGATTTCTACGCTCACTCCCGGGGCTCCGCTTTGAGACTTAGGTTATTAAATCAGATTCTGAGTTTTCATTTAAAGGAAAACAACAACAAGAACAACAAAAAAAACACCCACACATTTAAAAAAAAAAAAAAGAAAGGCAAAACAAAGAGATGGAGTGACACTCCAATCACTGGAATGCAACCAAATGAAACCGTGTGATCCTATGCAGGGAATATTTGCTGCTGTTTGCTCCTTAGTTAATTAATTATTGCTGGCAAGTTGTGCAGGGTGTGGGCCTGTTCTTGGCTGCTGCACTCTATGTTTGATGCTGAGGCCAGGGGAACTCCAGAGGGTATTGTAAAAATTCCTCGCCTTGGGAGTGAAATGGAGAAAAAAACCTCTGCATGCTCACTGTTGTTGTTGTTGTTGTTTCAAATCCTGTCCCCCATGGTAATTTTATGATGGTCCTTGATGCTCTAAACCACCAAAGGAGACTGCAAGTTTTGCCCATCTTAAAGATGTTAAGGAAAGGTTACAGTGGTAAAGCAGACATATTTATTGATTTCAGGGGAAAAGGGGAAGCCTAGAACAAGAGTTAGAATGCCTGCATGGGCCGTAGCACATCTGGGCTTCATTCCCTGATTTGTTGTAAAATGTCATTATGACCTCAGTCAAATCACTTAGGGATGGGTTATTAAAGGGATTTACATACCTAAATCCACCATGACATTTTCAAAGTTGAAGCCCAGACACTGCCTTGTCTTTCTCCTCCCTGCTGGTGCATAAAACTCCTGGGGATGGTTAAACATACCTTCCTGCTAGAGGCTGTGAAGCCTGAGAGAAACCTTCCCCAAAATGTCCCTGCTAGTTGCTTCTCTTCATGCAATTTGTGCTGATATGGGACTGTGAGTAAAACTGGATCAAGTAAACAATTCTGCTGAAAAATGAGCAGTCAAAATGATAACAGAACTGCTTAAAAAAGGGCTTATTTTAGTCCGAGTGGATAAATTTTTTTATTCATTGTGTATTACCACTATTATGTGACAGAAAAGACTGAGGGTGAGTAGGGGCAAAAACTTAAACTGTGAACCAGAAATATAGGTTCGGCTTGTGTCAGCACAACCACTAACAGAAGTAGGTTGGTTTGCTTTTACTTTTACAGGGTAATTTTTAAGAAAAGGCTTAAGAGCTTTTATAGTGCTGCTAAAAAACATGAAAATGCACTTAGAGTATACAATACTCTAAGAATGCACACTTAAGGTGTGTCAATTAATTTACCTTATACCCAATATATAAATAAGCATCCCACAGTCACAGAATAACAGAGACATGATAGTTGAGTGGTTTGCAATAAAGTCACAACTACCCTGATGAAGACTGAAAACAATTTCTACTTTCCTAGATGAAAATCAGAGCTGACCAAAACACTGGATTTATTTTATTTCCTACTCACTCCTTCAATATAGCTGATTTAGTTAAAATCGTGCTTTTTCTGACTTAAATTAAGAGCAAAATAGGGTTAAGTATTTTCAGGTTAGGTGGTTTTAAACCACAATAACTGTCCATATAGGCACGGTTCCATTAATTAAACATATGAATTTAATACAGTTAATTTATGCAAGTTTGGGCTCAGACTCACAGGTGGTTATCATAGCATAATAAGTCGCAATGCTTTACTTGACCTATGATTTAACTGTCCCTGTATGTGATTTTGAGCTGTAGTGAGAGACGTAACAAAGCAAAGTTTGGCTTAGCACAGGAAAAAGTTTCATTAATTCAACTTTATATTTCAGTAAGAATAAATATGGTGCGAATACGAAAATGCATTGTCTATAAAGAAAAACAATGTGTATTTTATGTTCTACTAAGAGGTACAAGAGATTTCTTGCCTTCTTGTGGGAATTACAGCTGAACATAAGTTTGAGGAATCCGTTTATTGTTTGATATTTTGTCCCCACTGACATTTTATTTAAATTGAAAATACAAAAGTCCTTCTAAGAAACTGGGGAAAAAAGTCTGGTAAAACAAAGAAGATGTTTTAAAAGCCACTTGGCAAAAGCTTTCAGCAAATATGTTTTCAAATTGGCCATTGAAATTTTTTCTTGCACTGACTAAAACCAGATGCCTGATAAGTCAGTAACTGAAGATTTCATGTTTTGTTTAAAGAAAAAGCTTAAGAAAGTGGGTAGGGGAAGGGGGGAATGCCTGTGAGGAAATTTGGGCAAAGTGAATTGCTGTTCCATTTGTTCTCTGCACAGCAGAAGCAACCTCAGCCTTTCAGAATTATTATGATTTCTTCACCTTGCCATTTTTTACTCCCTCTGATGAGTCCTACTGAAAAACAAGAGGGTTCTCATTGACTGAAGGGTCATCCTATATATTCCCCCCAGTACAGGAAGAGGGGTCACAGTCTTGAAGACTGCAACTCCTTTTTCTTTTTTGAGTGTATAATATTCATAGATTGCAGCTGAACTGGCTACCTGTTTGAAATGCTGAATATGCAATATTTGACCAGAAAGTAGATATCATGACCCCAAAAGAAAGATTCTATTTCTCAACATCTGTCATCTGACATCGGTCAGATTTACAAAAGTCACTTGGAAACAGGCAGTGGCTGCTGTCTCAGGGGTTACACTCCACTATGACAGCATGAAATTAGTTGCAGTTGGGCACTATATGTTTCTGGTCCACTTTTGGATAAGGACGTCTCCTGTAGTAACCCAAAAGCTTTGAAGTCTCATCTGGAGAGCAAGATCCCCAAAGGAAAGGTCACAATTTAGTAGAAGCAACAGTGTTCTGATAAACAGGATAAGGGAATTTTAGAAACTTCAGGACTCTTTTTTTTTCTTCCTTCCTTTCCGGCCCACACAGGTATTGCTTGAGGCATCAGTCCTAGAAAAATTAGGCTACTGTAAGATTTATTGGCTGAGTGCAGAGTTTACATTACATTTTCTCTCATCACTTTCTCCTGGAGTAATTGCCTATGCATGCACAGTCCTGGCTGCAAACAGTGTGGTCTGATCCTTGGGTGGCTCATTTTGGGATTGATCCAGCTGAAGGCTGATATCACCCATGAGCAGCTGAGTCCTTTAAAAGGACTCAGAAGCTTGGAACTTTGCAGGAAGATAAAGTGGTACTTTGGAAGAGCAGCTCCTCACTAAAAGGCTTTTGCGAACACTGTCTCACAGTTATTTATTTCATATAACTGCTGTTTTCCTTCAAGTCTGATTGTTTTTACTCTAATTTTCTTTCATCAGCAGCCACTGTAATTGATATAAAATACCTGTAGACATAGTCCTGGTTGTGAAATATGTGGTTAAATCCTTGTGTGATTATTTCTTTGGGGCTTTTTTTTTTTTTTTAATTTCCAGTGGGCCTAAAAGCTCAGGCACAGAGTTTGCAAAATTCTCTTTTCTTTGTCATAATAAACCCAGAAAACACTCAATTTCATCTGGAAACGCTAGAGTCAAGTTTGCAGCAGCATTAGTGATTATGAAAGGTAAGTACTCAGTTCTCTTCACAGCACCCTAAAGAGGCAAAGCCATGCTAACAGGTACAAACCACAGTGCTCATAGAACGTATGTGGGTTTTGCTAACCAAGATTATGACTGGGCAGGGATAGAGATCAGACACTGAACAACACCAATATTCCCAAGCCTCTATACAGTGGAATTTACAGTACAAATGTTTTACCAACTCTGAGGACTCATGATTCTAAAGCCAGTGGCTGGAAAATCTTACAAGGCCTTTAAATATGCTAAGTACCCATATGTTCTCACCTATTGTGTGCTACAATTTAATCCTTGAAAATATCTTTAGCTAATAGAACACTTAAATGTAAATGCCAGAAGAAGAATATATGCTAACTGAGCCTTTTCTGGTAAAACCAGAGCCAGACCTCGGAGCTTGACCCATGGTGAACGGTCTTAGAATTTTAGCTCGTTTCCAGTTCTGAAGTGTGATGTAGAGAAAGGCGAAACCCAAATAACTTCCTTCTGCAAAAATTACAGGCCTGTAAAACTACAATAACTATTCCTGAAGCGACACAAGGAAAGGCCTGCCATGCCGCTTCAAAGACCAATTGTATTATTCTGATCGGTTCCTTGAAAATATTTCATGACACATGAACCTCTCAAACAGTAGAAAGACATACAGCTTTGAAATAATAACTGGAGGAAGAGGGTAAACCGAGCCATATTTATTCAAGCATTCCAGGTGCCCTCTGCAAATGGTGACCTAGTCAAGTATGAGAAACAATACAGTCCCAGGGGCCTGCCGCCAAAAAGATCCACAGCCACTAAATGCATTAAGACATTAATGTCTACTTTGGGATCAGTTCTTGACTTAACAGGTTAACCTCTGGCCCACCAGGGAATAAGCAGCAAACAAGATTTAGCCAAAGCTTGTACTCAGAGGGTAATTGATAGCTGCAGCCCACCCATCTGATACATTTTTTGATGGAGATAATTTTCCTTTCATAAGGGAACTATCCATAGAAATAATTCAAGTTGACGTCTCAACACTAAATCAAAATGCTGTGGTCTGACATAAGTACTGCTAGATGATATGAGCCTTTCCAGCTAATAGACAGAGGTTGGGGATGAGAAGTGAAAGAGAGAGAGGAAACTTGATTTGCTATTTTGGTTCTATTTTGGGAAGAAAGTTTCCCTTTCAATGGTAAATACTTAACCTTTCTTTGGCACAATAAGTCCTCACTCCTTTATTTGTTTCTCAGTATAAATTTTAGATCTCTACAAAATGAGGTTTGCATGACGTTTTTGAGGGAAAATTGGTTGGGGTTTTCTCCCTTAAAAAAAAAACAGATATTCTGCTGAAGTGTAGAGAACTGTTATTTAAATTTTTTAGAACGTTAGTGTAGGCAAAATTTGCCTGTAGAGGAGATAGCATTAATGAACAATATTTCTCCTCTCCTCTCCTTTCCTCTCTTCTCTCCTCCCTCATCTCTTCAGTACAGTCTATGGGGAGCACATAGGAGCAGAAGCAACATACAGAAACTTGTAGTACTGGAGACTGAAGTTGGATCTCAATGGAATATGTTTTTAGAAATTCTCTTTTTTTTTTTTTTTGTTTAAGTAGAAGGGTAATTTACAATTGAGCTTCTTCCTCCCAGAGCAATAGAAGTGAAAGCTAAGGTAGTCATGCCAAAATGAAATATAGTCTATGAACACAGCGAGCTCCAAATTGTGACTTTTCAAATATAGTTAAGAGCACTAGACAAGTGGCAATTGCAGAAATGTTATAGGAGCTGTGTATTTAAGATTTTGTCCTTGTAACATTTTATGCTCTTTCATGGCTTATTAGGTTTGCACAATGTTACAATGTCTTTCAACCTACAATAAAAGAGAAACCAAGGAAACAAAAATAATCATGAAACAGGTATCACTGGCTTCAGAATAGAAAATATCACAATTATTTGAGAAAGTAGATTCAGGACTCACTTGTACCACCTAGAAATTGTTAAACTGAAAACCAGAAAATAAGGTACTTGAAATGCAATTTACACTCTGAGGAAAGCCTCACAAAACTAAGCTCTGAAATACCCTAAGATACGCTTTTTTAGGGAGTAGCAGGTAAACTGGAGAAGGAGATTTTAGCATATGTGATGTATTCCTCTTTCCTAAAGGAAAACTTCAACAATCAGTTAAAGTATTTTCTGACGGTTTAAATATAATTTTGTTTCAGCATAAGAAGTAACAAAGAAACAGTTGTGAATTTCCACTAAAAAAAGTGCATTAGAGTTATGTAATTGTGCACAAGAACTAAGCAGAGAAAAGCCTCAGGATGTGTCTATGCCTACCTATTGGGTTCGTGTCTTGCTTGCATGAAGCCAAATACTGCTAGAAACAGCAGATGAGGAAATTAATCCATCAAATAAATGGGATATTGTTTTGGACAAACCCTAGTGGATAGTTTAGGGACATTAGCTTGCTTTCATTTTTCTTCCTGAAAATAACTCATAACCAAAACCACATAAATTGTTATTGTGTTCTGTACAGGTGAAACAATACCAGTTAGAAGCTGAAGGACCTTGACCACAGAATATGATCTGAAGAACCACTTTATAAATCAATTGAATTTTTGCAGCATTTTTATTTGAGACGTTTTGGGATTATTTATTTTGGGTGCTATTCAGCCAGGTCTGTTGATCATTAAGATGTCCCCTCAGGTAGAAACACAGTTCATTTTATGAAGGTTTTTCCTTATTGCTGGAAGCTTTATTATGAAACTTATTTCCCCTCACGCAATATTCATCCTACTTTCTACAGTAATATAATGTGACCCATTTGCACCCTTTTCTTAACCTAGGAGTGATTTTACTGTTCTCTTGATAGATGACACTCTGATTTACTACATCATTTCATCTGTATAGAGGTCAACAGTTTAAGAAGTACCGGGACAAAACTGCAGTACAAGATCAAGTTAAAGAGCTCAAAATTAGATAATACTAGCTAGATCTTAGCAGTCCTGTGGTGAGATGAAGTTCATTTCTGTGTAAAAAGGCAGCATTGGTTTCATCGTCAGTTTTGTCAAAATAAGAGCCAGATCCTTATTTGGCTGTAATTTTAATTTTTTTGGTTGAGGCTCAGTGATTTACATAGTCTGCCATTGTGTAGCTTGTGATGCACAGTCATTTTACCTTTGCAGGAGGAAAACAAGAGCGCATGCAGAGATGAGAATCTGTCCTTCTGTAAGCGTACTGCACCATGGTCATTGTGGGGATGAGCTGGTTTCTAGTCTCCATGATGGCCAACATATTTGAAAGGAAATTCTGCTTTGTGTTGCCACTTTAAACTTTTTCTTTTTTTTTTTTTTAGAGCACAGACTTCAAAATGCTCCTTTGAAACAACTGAAGAGTGAACTTTAATTCATGTTTTTTAAACAAAGGTTATATGAGACTTACAGAAGCCTCACAAAAGAAAAATATCAGCAAGAATTGCACATTACGTTTAGAGTGCTACTGACTTTCAAATTTCTCTACAGGTATTATTTCCCATGAATAGGAACAAAGAGCAAAAACAGTTAAAAAAGCATATTCAAATGTGTGCATAAAAAGGCATGGTAAATGAATACTGTTTAGTTTGCTGACATAATTACTGGAATGTAATTTTTATGAGTCGTAGAAATCTTGGCATTTTCACTGAACCAGATAATTAGACTCTGAATAGAACAGGGTCAGAATAATTAATACATCAAAACTAGATGAACTTTTTCTAATTATTTTTATTTAATCTCTATTATAATTATTGTTATACTCTGCTGAGCATGATTGCCTCATGTTCATAGATTTGAATGCTGTCTTATAGTTGCATCCTGGGACTTTGTGGAATATTAACAAACCGTGGCCTGGAGAAATTAGAATGGTGTCGTTTCATGATGGAATTCTAAATTGGAATTTTTCTATTTTTCTATGTAGTTGCACAAATTTTGCTTCAGTATCATAAAAAAAAAAAAGAATTTTTAAAACAAAGTTTTTATTTTTATATTAAAGGGAAACTTCTCATGGAGTCAAAAGCAAGCTCTCTCCCCTCCCCTTCTCTCTCCTGCCACTGTTTTCAGATCTCATCTTTTTTTTCTTTTGATTAGATAATTTTTTTTCTAATTGCACAGTTTCTCTTCAAGCTTTTGAAACATCAAAGTTAAGACTAGCCTCCACCGACTGAATTCAAACAATCACTCAGAAGCATGGAGAATAAGGAGTGCTTCTGTAGTCAATGCTGGTGTAATTGAAGGCATGTGAGAGGTTTTAGTCTGCATCATAGTTTTTTTTTCTCTTTCTTTGAGAATTGTAAACATTATATACAACCACAGTGACTGCCACCAGTGGGAATGATTCAACGAGCCTTCTGATGTCAGGTCTGCCAGACAGGACTTAGGGGTTGGTTTGATGGCTTGAAAATGTCTACACTCTATTACTCAACATGCACTATGTCTAAGCAACAGAACACATGTAGCTGGAACAGAGATTGCAATTTTAAAGTCATGCCCTTTGCTTTAGATGGCAATAGTTTAAGAACTTGGTGCTAAAGGCTGCATGTTCACTTACAGGGAGCTCTGGATGCCCACTAATTTCTTTTCTTTGATACTTAGTGTATGGTCTCCGTTTGTTCACTGAGACTTGAACCCAGCCACTGCAGTCTTGCATAAGCATTGGAATATTGGTATAACCATAAATAGAAATAAGAGGGGTATTTACTGTTGGACTTAAAATTTCTCACTATAGTTGACAATTGAGAGGCTTCTTTAGAAAGATTAAGAGAAAAAAATGTACCAGCTTTTGCTTTCTGATGCCTTCTATTTTCTAATATCTTTCATCATTATGTGTAGGAGATATTAATAAGAAGGAATGATCTGTAAGGTGGGTTTTTTTACTTCAGAAAGTCATTCCATAAATGCTGCGTTTTACTCAGCCATATTAGATTGGATCTTCACATTGATTCTAATGAAATCTTTACCTCTTCTATCCCACATATGATCTCCATGGGAGTAAAGACAAAATATTTCCTCAGCTTTCTCTAGTTCAAGTTTTTTTTGAAAGCAAAGCAACCTACTTTTTATCCCTCACCCACTCTTTGTCTCTAAACATAAATCCCAGCCCTTGTCAGATTACAAGTGCTATGAATGAGCAGAGATACCTAAGAAGATAAGTGTCCATCTTCCCTTTAAGGGATGTCCAAGATGACATTTTCTGTACCAAGAAGATCTGACTAATCTCTGTAGGATTTCATAACAGATAGTCAGCAGCCTGGGAAAAGAACCTGGCCTCATTTCCACTGCAACCCTCATTTATTTAATGTCTTCACTGGTAGATCTCCAGCATACACGGTCTGGCTCCCAGGAGAAAGAATGCGAATGGCTAGAACTGGAAAAGCGATAATGAGCGGACAACGAGCCCAGGCTGAGTTTCATGTTAATTACACAGTAGTCCAGACTCTGTATTCTTCTCTAGCAGAGAGTACTAGAAGAACACAGTATAGTTTGCCATCATAACCTAGGCAGATACTGTTAACCTTTTAACAAGCATGCCCAGAGATGTTGTGGATGCCCCACTGCTGGAAGAGTTCAAGGCCAGGTTGGACAGGGCTCGGAGAAACCTGCTCTAGTGGAAGTTGTCCTTGCCCATGGTAGGATGTCTGGAACTAGATGACCTTCAAGGTCCCTCTCAACCCAAACTGTTCTGTCATTCTATGTTCTGTGATGGGTACCACATTGGAGTAGACTGGGTAGGCCTGAAGCTAAAATCTTCTTCCTTAAATCATTTTAGTAGTGTCATCGTAATCTAATTCTGGTGTTTGTTTGCAAATAAGAGGAAGTATTTCCCCATCTTTTAGGCTACTGTGTAACAAAGGCAATACTGAAGGCCCAGAGTTCATGCAAATTAAATATAGTCTGCTAAAAATGGCTTAGACATGTGGGTACTCATGAAGACTTGCAAGTACAGCTCTGAATGGATCTCACTCTAAACTCACCATAGGTGAGTATCTAACTTATATTATTTTGCTAAACTCTTAGAAAAACTGTGCTATAATCCCAAACCTTAGATAGACCCAATCCTGAGAATTGTCATCTAAATGCCTAATCTCCTAGAATCAAAGCGCTTTTCACAAATACACCTTCTTCTAATGCTGGAGCCTAAGAAAAAGTTGCCTACAAAATCTATAAGATGGTCCTTCACCAACTGGAAAGCATTTTTCAGTCTCTTCTCGCATTGTTGCAAACAAACTTTTGCTCAAATAAAGCTGTATTTTCAGCATTTTTTGGTGAACTAAAATAATGTACCTTTAAACTTGCACAATTCTGCATGGAAATCTATTTCCTTACAGCCTGCTCTCATGATTAAAGTTCTGGTCTGGGTCAGCTAATTTATGGTTGATATCAGTGAAAGGTCGAGCATCCTGGGTGTGGGAGGGAGGAAAGAGTGAGTGTGTGGAGGAGGTGGGAGGAAAGAGGAAGGTTGCATTGAACTATGGATGGAACTGAGGGAAAAGATTTAAGAAAACCAGATTAATGGGAAAAAAGATTAAAAAAAAAAACAAACCAAAACTTCCCATAACATAGAAATAATAGAGGACAATGATACAGTCAGATACAACTTTTGCCTATTTCTTATACACCTTTTCCAATCATTCATCCCATCACCAAGATTTCCCCCTTTCTTCTCACATCTCCTTGTCTTTTCCTCTTGAGTTGCCATGCTCACCTTGTTTCCACACCATTTCCCTTTTCCATATGCCTTACCTCTTTATTTCATGGAGCAGATGAATTAACACTCAATCCTGTAACAGTTAAAAGTCGCTAATGCCCTTAGATGCTAAAAGTGCACAGCTGAATCCATCACCCACTGCTCTCCTTACAATAAAAGCATAAGATTTTATAGACTGAGGTTAACAATATGATACCTAAATACCCACTTTAGCATGAAAACTGTACCCAAGAAGGACTATATCTCCCTATTAACAGGGGGTTTTAGATAACTCATTCGTATGCAGAAGTTTACAAGGCATTCACTTAAATTCAGATGACATGATATAAAAGATCTAATGTTTTTCTCAATTCCAAATTGTATATTCTTTCCTGTCTGAGAATGAGAGGTGGAAGTGGTGTGCAGTTTTGCTCTCCATGCCTGTTTCCACTTCAGAGAGGACCTCATTTCACAAAATGAAGTGCTCTACCCGCAGTTTCCAGTATGGCATCCTAGAATTTTCTTTGAGGTATCATTTTGATCCAGGGTAGATACTTAGGCACTTATTCTTGAAGGTACTTGTCCTTCCGTCATGCACGAGTAGGTTGATTCCTGCTGATTTATTAAGATTGTGAATTACATCAGTTTTCCTTAGCCTTTTTCCCACTGTCATTATAAAGACTAGCTCATGACTCCTCTTCTTCAGCCATGAATACTTCACATTTCCACACAGGAAGCAAAACAGCACAGTGTATGTCTGTGTCTACAGCCCAGAGTTATGGTTAGACCCCTAACCTGAGGGAGCTAGGGCAGGAATATCACTTCTTCACAATGGTACATAGGTCAAAACAGGAATGAGTTTCCACTATGAAAACAAATTTCCAAAGTACTGTGCACAATTTTGAGCCTCCAAACCAGGCAAGACATTGACACATTGTGGAAAGTTTAGCAGGGGACCATGAGGATGGTCAGGGGGCTGTAGCATTTGGCTAGTGATGACATGCTAAGGGTTGGCTTGGTGAGACCTGATAGAATCCTATCAATATCAAAGAGGATGTTACTGAGAAGGTGGAGTCAGGATAATCATAGGAAATTATAGGAGCTGGACAAGTGACGTAATAAATCAAAACAGAATAGAAATATATAAGGAGAACAAACATGAGGAATTTTTTTCATTATGGGCATAATTAAACATTGAAACTGGGGCATGGGGAGGGTTTGAATCTCTGTCCTTGAAGGTTTTCAAGACCAGACTGAGGATAGTGCTGAGCAAACTGGTGTGATCCTGCTCTGAACAGGGCTCAGAGTGACTAGGGTTTTTCTGAGGTCCCTTCTCATCTGAATGACTCTATCACCCTTCAAATAAATGACAAGTATGGAGCTCTGCCTCGAAGCTTCTGATTCATTATTGTCTTAGCCTGGACCTATAGAAAATAAAAACTTTCCTAGCTAAGCACACATAGAGAAGACAATCTCCATTATGACACAAAGCAAGTTCTAATACTAACATAATGTCAACAGCATCTAAGCCTTGCACATTTTATGAAGCATTCTAGCATGTTGTACTCTTCCTCAGTTACAGTCAAAAAGCATCAGAAACAGTGGGATTCACATCACTTAAACTTGGACATTGTTCTTAGACTCAGTGAGTGGAGCTAAATGCTTTTAATTACAGTTCTGTTCTGACAATGTAGGTTCATAAATTAGGTCAGGTGAATCCCACCACAGGCATGTTTACTTCTCTGCATTGATAATAGTGCCAATAATCCAATGACTACGACTATCTGGCACATTTAACAAGAAATGATGTTTTATTCCGTGTCTTTGGAAAAATAAAATAGATTTATTGCAACTCTTAGATTTGCAAATTCATAGCTGATATTCTCCCTAATTCACAACAGAAGGGCTAAAACTCCATCATAACAACAAAATAGCATCTGTAATGTTCTGTTAAACTATTCTGTTTGAATGATTGACACTTTTACTGCCCAATAACACCAAACTTTCTGAATTAGAAATACAAAGTTTAAGCACCCTCTGTGATTAGAAGATTCACTGAGACACCAATACCAAATAAGCAATGCAAATCTTAGCTGTGAGCATTGGATGCTGCTGTTTGCAACAGTATTTGTTGGTTGAGCTCCCAGAAACTCTGTACGATAAGCATCCCTGTCCCTCTGCACTTGGAGCCTGCAGATCTGCTGCTTATCATCTGTATGAAGCTCAAAAACCTGATAAATTGCAGGTCTATACATCACAGCGATTGAATTTTTTTACCACTTGATCCAAAATTGAGCACATAGCTTAGCAAACATATTATGTGTCACTGCATTGATCAGAAGAAAAATGAATAAGCTATTGAAAATCTTCCTGTCTCTTCAATAGAGGGTTCATTATTGTGAGGGTGGTGAGGCACTGGTGCAGGGTGCCCAGAGAAGCTGTGGCTGCCCCATTCCTGGCAGTGTTCAAGGCCACAGGGCTTTGAGTAACCTGGTCTAGCGGAAGATGTGCCTGCCCATGGCAGGGGGTTGGAATTGAATGATCTTTAAGTTCCCTTTCAATCCAAACAATTCTATGATTCTCTGAGTAACAACCTGAGCACAACTGATGTATAATTGGAGAGTCTGGTCTTTTGAACAGCAAGAGAAGATTAAGGAAAGGGAAGCTATTGATAGTTCCTGAGTGCAGCTCATGTGCTACTTGTGTGAGATGAGCAGAAGAGGACAAGGGCAAATTCCTATTGTGGGGAAAGCTGCTGCTGCTGCCATAAACAAGACCAGTCAGATGCCTCATCACACATGTGGCAGATGAGGCATACAAGGAGATGGTAACATGCCACCTCTCTTCTGAGCTCTCACAATGCTAGAACAGCCTGAAGACTGTTCTGCCTCACATATAGAAACTGCCAAAGCTCCGCAGCCTACAAACCATACTGTGAGGGTCTCTGCCGACACTGTTAAAAGCATGAGCATGGGAGAAAGCTGGGCAGTACTTATCCATTCTTTAAAAGATATTAAGTCTAATCTTGCTTTGGCAGACAGCAATGGAAAAGTTCTCAATAGCTTTGCTGGAAGAAAACCAGGTCCTCAGCGCTGCAGTCTTTTCGCAGTGACTGAAGAGGAGTTAAAAAGTGTTAGTGACAAATGTAACCATTGCCATCCAGTGGTACCATGGGCTACTGCATATTTATGGAACAACCCTCCTTGTACCGTATCACAGAAAACACATCTCCCCCTGGTACAAGACTTCCACAGCACGTGAGCATCATCTCAAGTGTTTAATTGAGCTCAAATGTTGCTGAGGGTTTCAACTGGACATCTGCGTATGACTGAATATGAGATTTTTGACCTTTTTCTCTTCTAAGAGAGGGTGGTCAAACTTGTTCCTTCTGCTGCAGAAATAAAATGTCTTTTATGCCTCGACAGCATTTGAATATAAGAAATCCTACTTCTATCTTTAGGCTATTAGAAAAATAAGAACATGTAGTGAATGCATATAATTGACCTGAACTTTTCTTTCAAGTGAACAGAAAGCTCGGTAATTCCAATAATGAGTTCAAACAATCCCAATTTAATCATTTTTATATAAAGCTTTCTTTTTTTTCCCACCTCTCTTTCCACAGACAAAAGTGAAGTGATTAATATATTTTAGTACTGTCATGAAGAATCTATTCCGTGCCCTTTATTAAATAAATCTCCACTTAGGACAAGGAACATAAATAGGAACAGAGGGATTTTCTCTTTTTTTCCCTACTATAGGTTTAAGAAAAGTCCAGTACAAAGTAAGGGGGGAGTAACATAATATGGCAGTTGAAAGTTATGACTAAATCAGGAGAATGCTGGCTATAATAGCTGACTGTGATGTTTTTTGCATAGTATAAGTGATCCCAGTCAAATTGTGAGCTGCAGGTTGCTGCATGGAGAAAACATTTAGTCACTATCAATTTGATTTCTCTCTTGCTTAATGGTTGTGCAAGCATAAACCACCTATAGACCTGAATAACCACCATATTTCTTTTCATTTACCTATCACTGTTATGACAGTGCATCCTAAACAAAGCTGACACTACTGTAAAGTTATAAAACAAGTGACACAAGGTAGTGAATAAGGTTAATGCATCTCAATCAAGGATGAATTTGACCCTCTGGGCTATTTCATATTTATAAGATTTACAGTTGGCATCAGATTCACTGGTGCACTATACTTGCTTTGTAACAAGGAGGCAGAGCAGCTGTGAAACATTCAGATCAGTTAGGATGGAATTGTTTTGCCCATGAATTTGACCCTGGACGCCATATGGACTGGGAAGCTCATTTGATTTTAGAAGCACTGTTGCGCTAATGGTTTTTTCAAGTGTTGCACCTTCAGATATTCAAGAGCAGCATTTACCTCCTGATCATGTACTATGAATGGCTGAGGTTTTTTACATGGTGATAATAGAAAGTCATCAAAGTATAAACTGAAGCCAGGGCTTAGGTCCCATTTCTGACTGAGGTACCTAGTTTTGCATTTGTCTTAGATCTCCTGTGTCACAAGCAAAAAATCCCCCACATAAGCGCCTGCAGAGAACAAACTGTCTCTATTTCTCTATGGTCTGTTAAAGAATTCAGTGTGACACCTGCTAATAGAGACACTCCAGCTCATTGCCTAAAGTTAGGTGTGATTCTGGGTCTGGGGGTATGAGCTTATTGTTACAAAGACCTCTGCATCAACTCTGAGGGGTGAGAGCACATCCCACTTGATGACATACCCCATGCCACCTAGACAAACACCCTGTGTTCTGGATATAATAAGGAACCAGGATAAGCTTTTTGGAGAAATATTACGCAAACTTTATGATGGCTTTATAATCACTTAACTCTGTGAAAAATTATGGTAGTTTTAATGTTTTGAAAATATCTACTTCTCAAATATTCCTGTTTTTAGAGATTTCATTTTGATACATTCACTCATTTTGGCATTCAAAGCCAGGCATGTTTGTTTTAGCTTGTTCTTGAGAAAACATCAGACATTTAACATCCCCAAGAAAGATACTAAACACCACGGAAGGAATGGGAATAATTATTCTGGCAAATAGGGGAAAAACTGAGGACCTTTGAGTCCAACTCTACCTCACCCATTTTTGCTGTGGTCAATAAGGTTTGTCCTTGGGCAAAATTTGACAGCAACCATAACAGAAGCTTGTTTGTACAGGACAGAGTTTCCTTGAAAAAAGGTGAGTGACTATGGAGGGTTCAACAGACTATCCCAAATATTGCTCTGCTTTCCGTTCAAACCAGGTGTATCCTACCATGATTTCCCTAATAAGAAAGGTGCATGTATCCATCTGGCCCTACCAAAACAGAATGTTCTATAGCAATATTTGCCTGCCTCTGGGCAAAGGGTGAGATTGAGAATTAATTGCATGCAACAAGTTAATTACACATACGTTGCTCAATTGGAAATGAAAGAAATTTGAGAAACTATACTGAATAAGAGAAAGAACCTAAATATGTTCCATAGATCAACTGATAGAAAGGTAGATTTGGCTGATAAACTACAGCCTTTAAAAATACCAGGTCAATACTAGCTGCAACACGGTGAACCAAGTATTTCGAATAACCTCTGGGATAGTTTCTCCTTATGACTAATAGTGTTACCAAAATTCCCTAGAGGAATTTAAAGAGGGCTATTAGGAGGATGTAAGCATGGTATATATTTTGTCAGGTCTGCTAACACAGATCTAGCTCAACTGGATAATCAGTTTTAAATTTTATTGTTTCAATGAAATCAATCTTAAATTTGTATCAAGGATGGGAGGAACAAGCGTAATTTTGCAAGAATTATGAACTTCTTAGAAGGTTATGTACATTCTACATTAGTGTAACACCCAGAGTTGTTATTTGTCCCTTCTTTCTTTCTTTTCTTTCCACAAAAGTCCATGAAGAAGTCTTAGTTTGTGCTCAAGTCTTATAATACTTCGAAGAGTTTGCATTAATGCCAGGCATAGGGTATCTTCACTTGAATCTTTTGGGTCCTAGGTTGATCAAGCAGATATGAGTCTCCTTTAATTCACATCAATAAGGAATGAGAATAGTGTAATTTAGTCATTTTCACTTTGAATACTCGTATATTTTGATGCATAGAATGCATTCGTGTTTAAATTTTGGAATGATAACTTTTCACCCTTCAAAAAAAACTGAGGCATGAAACTCCTAGCTTCATAACTGTGATTAAAATAAACACACAAATAAAGGAATGGACATCATCGTAACTCTCTTCTAATCTTGGTAATCTTATCAAATTCTTTACTTTTGTAAATGTTAGTTTGCTGAAGTATACAAGGAGGTGGAAATTTCAATTTAAATTAAAACAAATAAAAAATCACAAGTCTTTTTCTTACCCTCTTGATTCTGGTCACAAGTTTAAAAAAAGTCCCTTATAGTGTTATTTAGTATTTCCTGTTGATGACTTCGAGAATGGTGAAGTTGAAAAAATGTCAGTCCCTTGTAAGTAAGTTGCATTTGCATCAGGTGGAACATGTAGTCATAAAGAAGAAAAAGGGCAAGTACATGAAACCAAAAGGAGCCTACAAGCATGGGCCCAATGGCTGATTCTTAGCCAATCATAGGGGTTTTAGGATCTGATTTATATTTTTTTGTATTGCTTTATGCAATGCTTGACATTCTGATTATAAATCCTGGCTAAAGACAATGAAAAGTAAATAGACATGGATTGAACATGCGTGTTTTCAACTTGGCTGTGCTCCAATTTGGGAATAATGGTGGGATATATGAAATGTCCTGCATAAATGTTCTTGCATGCTTTCAAGATGATTACTTGACATGAAGTGTTTATACAGATGCAGACATGTATGGGCATATATGTTGGATGGGAAGAGTGTGGATTTTATGATGCTACAGCAAGCATCAGAGGCTTCACTTTCTGCTCTGGATCCACCACAGGTGACATTACCGGAGAAGGAAGGTAACTCCTCTGCACTCACATACATTTATAAAAGAGGAACATCCACGATTCTGTCTTTATCATCAGTATTTACAGAGGACAATTTGTGTTGGTGTCTCCCTTAGGGAAATACACTGTCAGTTTTCTGAAACATGTTAAAAATATTTGTTTCTTAGGTCGTAGTAAACAAAGAAATGAGAAATGTATTATTTATCCATTTTTTCCCTCTTGAATTCTCCAACAAGACAAAAACCAGAGCATTAAGCTTAGCAACATCAATATGTTGCTTTTTGATTTGGCTGCTTCTTGGAACATTTTTTGCTACACATAATGTACACTCTAACTAAAGTTCTTCCTGATACATGAGACTGCTTAAAACGCCACCAAGTTTAAATGCACCTAGCAATCTCTGCCTATGTAATGTTTCTCTCCAAGTTTTTGATCTCAGTTTTAAAGCACAATGTTTAAAAAGTTTGAAAGTTCAAAGTTTAAAAAGTTTAAAATGTTTAAAAGTTCATCTACAGCTTGGTTCAGAAAGGTGGTCAAGCACTTACTTAGGTATTACCAATACAGATTTCCAGATTAAAGATGGAGTCATGTTAGACAGGTTAATGAACTGAAAATTAATGAATGTATCTGCCCCTGAAAACCTCAGGTTCATAGAAACTAAGAATTTAGAGTTAGAAATGACTGTAGGATGACGCAACTTGACTTCCTTTAAAACAAAAGCTGTCATATTTTGCCTAGTTGTTCCTGTACTGAACCCAGATGTTTGATCAAGAAGTGCCTAGTGAGGGGACAAATGACTGCTTCTGTTCTTTAAAGATCTGTATGATAGGCTCAGATATCTGTTTTTTGATATCTTCTGAAGAGGATTAATTGAAACTCTTGCCAAAAGTCAAGCTTGTTCATCACAGATTCTCCCACACTTGTCCATTAGCAGTCTTACTGACTCATTTTCAAATAATCTGCCTCTTTTATGTATTATTTTTCTTTGTTTAGTTCTTCAATTCCCTGTGCTACTTCTGGCTTTCTCTGGCCTTCTTTGACAAGTTTTTTCATGACTCTTCAATTCTGTGTACTGACATTTTATTAATCCTCCTTCCCCTTCACTATCTCCAGCCCACCCCCATCTAACTTTCATAGTCCCAATTTGCCGCTTCTGAAATGTGGGAACCAAAGAAAAAGACGGAAAGCAGCATTCGTATGTGAGTTGCAAAATGGACGGAAATCATTGTCTTGCTTTGAAAGAAAAACTATCATAATGATGCTGGTTTGCCTTCAGAGAAGCTTAAACACCTCAGTACTTGTCTATTTTCAAGTCCCTAGCCCAGTTTTGAAGAAGATCCATTTTGACAACAAGAATGAGCAGTGGTTCTCAGAGAATTTGGACAATTTGAAATAACTTCACTAATGAAGCCACTGTGGTCTGGAAAACAGAAGTGAGAATTGCTGGATAACGTAACACAGGAAAAGGAGTATACTGGGAGAAGGGTTTAAAAGCGTACTGGAGAGTGAGGCGTACATTACTCCTGGACTTGTAATTAAACAAAACTGTGTCTCTTAATCCTCCAAGAGCCTCTGGAAACATTGCCACCTTATCCTATTGAAATTCTAGTTTGAAAGGAAATTAGGCAGCTTTTCAAATTAAAATTTGGCTAGGATACAGTTACTCATAAAACACGATCACAGAAAAGGCTATATTCCTTGTTTATTTATCCAAATGGAACAGTCCTGTCAAAACCACAAGTTGACGTCCACAGTCCAGTTCTTTCAACTCACTTCATTTGCTTTTTTACCAGTCCAAGCAGTAAGTGTCTCTAAGAAGAGAAGAGTCGGAGGCACAGGGTTTCCAACTGCTCTTCTTAGTGTCTGTAAGGCTAGCCGCTTCCAACCTCATGTGGTAGGACAGACACCTAAAGGAAGGTTTAGCCTCTGAATCTGCTCTCCTCAGCAACTGCATTCAAACCAGTATGCAATAAGCAATTTAAGCCATGTCCTCACTAAATACCTCACTGTGAGTTATTCAAAGATATGCTGTTATTTAGGTGTTATCTGCCAGAAGAATCTTACTATGATAAGCAGTACTCTGTGGAAATTTCACAACTAACTCAGGACCCCAAAGCAGTGGAACCACATTTTCATGAAATACCACCAAACAGGTTAACTGGCCCAGGAACTAGCCACAGTGATGTAATCCTATTGCTTATCCCACCTATGTTGTCACACCTGCTTCTTCACAAGTAATTTGGGTGCCTTTAAGAGCCTTGCATAATGTAGTAATCTGAAAAGATTGATGGTAGGAGGCAGCACATTTAATTTTCACCAACTGTATTCCTGAGGTCAGTGAAGAAAACCAGAAAGCCTACAGGAAACTAAACCCATCATTAAGTTGACATTAAATTTAAGTGGGAACTATCCCCTTGTGGAAATACCTATTTCTTTCACTTTGCTATAGAATGTCCTACTTGACTAGCTGGGATCAGACCAATAGTTAGATAAGGTTAAGGTAGGTGAGTCCCAAATCCAGGGTAGATGTTAAACCAGAAAAATGCCAGTTTTCCTTTCCTAGCTCATTGGACTTCCTGAGCCAATATAAGCCATTCCAAAAAGTGAATTTTGCCAGTATAAGCAGTGCCCACATAGAAACAGTTTTGTTAGTACAGCTATCTCTATAAAACTGTTAAGTGTAGATGAGACTTCGTTTTATTTGGTTTTGTAATATTCTGTATGGATTTTACTGTTATTATAAACAAACTGGAGATTTTACCACAGTCTGTGAATTTGCAAAAGGTTGTTTTTAGTGGTGTCAAGGCACGTAATCGTCTTGACAACAGAAGCCAAATATACATGTTCAACAAACAAGTATACAGCAAGTATTTCTTACATTAATCACCCGAATTCAGCAGCTGGGTTATTTTTCCTAAGTCCAAATTCTCTGTTTGGTTTGTTTTTGAGCTTTTGAGCCTATGATCTTTGTGTGTCCCTTACCTCTGAAGGGGAGGGAAGGTATTCAATCATGCCCCTTCAGTGCTTAATCACAACTTTAATACGGCTTCCTTCCTGGTTGGTCGTGGCACATATTGAATTAGGATGCAATCCTGTTCCAGATCCACAAACATACTGCCAACCTTATTTCCTCCACTTAATGTAATCCAGTCTAGGCCTGGATAATTGAAGGCTTTTGTTACTCCCACCATGCCCTTTTCACATGCTTCTTATATGTACAGTATATAAGTTATTTCTCAGCCCAGTTGTTCTCTCAAAACAGGTGGTCTATATTATATTCCTTTGCTGTCTGACTCTGCTTTCATTTACCTCGTCATAAATCAGGACTAGCTCTACCAAACTGAATGGCATTATGTCAGTGTAAAACTGATGTAAATGAAAGAAAAGAATTTAACATTATTTCCTGCTACTGTTCTTTCTGCAGGAAGTGGACTCGAAAGGAACCCCTAATATGTGGTATAGCCTTTATCGCACTTTTATATTCCTGTTGGGGGCCTTAATTTTATAAATTGTCTTCACTGCTGGGTGAGCCAACCTCAAACAACTGAAAGGTCTGTTCATCAGTAAAAGCTGAGTCTGTCTTCTGGATGGAATATGTCTATGGGATCCAGGAGCCCTACTCCTACTTGCTGTATAGAAAATTGATTCACAGCCATATTTCTATTATTTAATGTCTAGAGTCCTTCCTCTTTCCATTTTTATGAAATTGAAAATATGTTTGCTAAAGACAGAAAACTAGCACTTGGGTAAATCACTGAGCCTGACATTGATTTTAATGGGTCCAAGATTCAACCATCATCACTTATTACAGAACTATGAATCACCTCATTGAACCAGGTCCAGTCTTGTAGCCAGTCTCTTCACAGTTTAATTTCCTGTGCTAACCATAATCTGGAGGAGGGGATATTTGGTGATATTTAAAAGAAAGGCAGAGATAAAAAAAATCTTACCCAGACACTTTCTGCATTTACTTTAGTTCCATTTTTTCATTTTATCAGATTGATCCGTCCTTTCATTCATCAGTAGAAGTCCCATAGCAGTCTTCTTCGCAATGTGGCAAAACCAGCAGGACCAAATAACATCTGGAATATTTTTTCCCCATTGGAAATTGCTGAGAACAGAATCAGAATGCATTTTTCTAAAGTTTAGAGTGTGTAGATAGCAAGGAAATTGTAAATGACAGATTTTAAACAGCATGATTATAGTTTTTTTTTTTCTTTCTTTAATAAGCTAATTCAATCAGTATCAGGATAGGGTGGGGTAAAAGGAGGCAGAGGTCAGTTCATTGGAAAAAACCCTTACTTAACGTAAAAAGTGTTAGATTTGCCACCTAAATTTTCTTTTTTACTTTTCCTTTCTAATTTGTGAACAGCTAAGAAAGAACATTGTCATAAATACTTCTTATTTTCCAAAATTTGCAGAGAATGTTACTGCGAATGCAATATTTCTGTTTTTGTGGCATTACTGCATTTCTCTTCCCAAAACAGAGTTCTTTTTGAAGAACTGTTGCTATTTAATATTTAGCAAATCACAGTTTCAAAACTGAAGTGCCCTTACTAAGAGGATTTAATCATCAAATTCAGAAAAATTAAAAGAGAAAGAAAAAAATTACATAGCATCGTGTATGAAGACTAGCTTTTGTTGATAACTGCTCATCAAACCAAGAGTGGTGTTTTCTGTCCTCCAAAGATAATGTTTTCATTCATGTCAGTGCTAAACACCTCTTCAGCCCTGTTAGAATCTACCTTCTAAATCTTTCCCTCTCTGTTCTTCAGGGAATACTTTAAAAGTCCTCTTGCTATCATTAGAAAAAACCTACAAAATGTGGCAGTGACATTGCTTAATAAATATGGTGGCATCCTTCTTTTGCTGTTATAAAACATCTCAGAAATTAAGTTCACATCAAGAAATGCTTGCCTCGGTTTAACAGACTGTTCATATAATCCTTCTTTCAAAAATTGTTGAAATTCTTGTCCACAGGTTCCATCAATTCATCAGTTCCTTTTGAAGTAGTTCCCCTGCACAGGAAATAATCAAGGAGACACATAGTGGTCAGGACACATACTGAGGAGATAGTACATGTTCTGAGTCCTGCTTCATCAGCTAGGCATTTTATGTTAAATAACGAATGGGGAAAAAAGCATATATCCTCTTCTCTTTGAAGGAAATCTTTCTCGTGCCAATTGTTTAACCAAGCCAAAATAGCTTATATGTGTGTGGTTGAATCCTCTTGGACTTTGAAGGGACTGAAACACAACCTCCCACATTGTGTGCATTTTCTCCAATTATTTTATTATTCTATGAAAAGGGGAATGATTTTTCAGTGTAACCTGCAACTGCATATGAACAGAAAAGTGCAATTCCCACTCTGCTTTTGAGATAAATGATTTAAGAAGTAAAGTCCAACACAGATTTTATTGTGATGACTGTATGAGAAGTAGGACAAATTTGTTTTTTACATAATGTGGTTATGTATTCATTTCTAATATATACCTTAATTAGCTATAATGTCTTGAAGTACTCTAGACTTTGCCAATATATAAGTATGCAGATGTCCAAACACATACTTTGGTTTTGAGACATAAAATTGTGTGCCTTTACAACGTTGGACCATTTAGTCTCAATGCTGTTATCCCTCCAGAGCAAAACTGCATTATTGAATGGATGAAATGACTTAAAATGAAGTCAGTATCTACATCTCTTGCCTCCCTGTTCTCACTCACAACATGAAGGAGAATATTTTGTTTACCCACCACTATTACTCATATCTGGGTTGAAACACCCTTATGAGACCAGGAGAGCTGATTCCCATCTCACTCACCCCAGTTCAACGCCATTTCAGACTGTAAGAGCTGCACCTAGCCAGACTGGTATAAGTTAGGCAAAAGCTTTCTTTGGTTAGCCTGGAGGAACCCAAGAGGACCCTCACTGGCAAACATTTGTCACGAACATAAATAGCAGAAGGGTTGTACAGCTCACCTAACCCTTTCAAGCCCTCCCAGTGGTGTGGCTCTTGTGGGTGAGATCTTCAGGTTTAGGCCCATGAGTACATTTGGTTCATCAGGGTATGAGTATGAAAACAAGGACATGAAAAGCAGTGGGCAAGATGGCTGGGTGTGAACCACACCAGAAGTCCAGGCAGGTTGCTGCCGCCCAGTACATTACTCTCTGCTTGGGTTAGGTTAACTAGTAAGTGAAGTGTGATGTGAGTCAGCCCCAGGACTTGTCCAAACATTTCCAAAAGCCTGCAAGAAACATTTCTGAGATGGGACTGGCTTGCAGTGGGAGTGGGGGAGTTGGAAGGGAAGTGCGTACATGGTACAAGCGGGTGGCAGCCAGGCAAAACCTTAACTTCTCACCGGGCAGTGACCTTAGCATGTTTTCATGTTTATCTAAAAAGATAAAAGGTATGTGATTGCTCAGGAATGAAAACACGGGTAACATTCAAACAGAGGAAAGCAGAAACAGCAGTTTAAGAGGCAGGGAAATGTAAACCAGCGCTGAGAAACATTTGACTTTGCCTTTTATTTTCGTGCTGTAGAGGTCATGGCTGCATTATATTGAAACAAATAAGAATGACCGAGCAGAAGGTTTTGATAATGTAGAGCAGAGCTCTTCTAGGGATACTTCTTACTGTCAGAATTTGTAAGATCTTAGAGCTGACAATATAAATATGACCAGAGTGAACAGCTTCAGATTTTTCTAATTGCAAAGGAGGATTCGAGTTCATGATTTCACAAATGAAAGAGGCAACAAGAGCCAGAGTTTGTGATCGTGCCTTGTTTTTTGCATATGGCTCAAGGAAAACCCTGGGTTTCTTGAGAATTTTCAGCTCTTTCAGCTTCTTTACAAACACCAGATAAAGCCATGACAGTAAATACTTTCAAGCCAACATAAAATAAATGAGATTAAGGCATAAAACTGTTGGAGGGAGTGTTTTGTTTAAAAACATGAAGGCAGATTCTGAGTGGATGTAAATTAAGGTCACCCCAGTGAAAAACAACAATTTACATGAGGTGGATCGAGCCTGTGATGTTTCTGAGGTATTGCCTTTATACATATCTGATTTGATAAAACTGCTAGCAAAGCAGACTCCCTGTGTATAGACACAGACAGCACGCTACTCAGACAAAGGTTCTGATTCTTATCTCACACCAGTTTCACACTGGTGCAATCCCATTGCTACCAGCCATTTTCTCATGGTCTGCTCTTGCCGGTCAGACTTGTGACAGCCTTGAGCCCTAAGTTTCTCCTCGAAAACTGGGAGAGAGAAATATTGCAAAGAGGGGGAAAAAGGATCAATTTTGCATTTGACACCAAGTGAATCATTACTTCCTTCTGGGATGTAGTACCTTTTCCCACTATTGGCTTCATTTCCCATAATGCCCTTGACCTCCGAGGTCACCTGTCATTGGAAGATGAAGCTCTGAATAAACAGAGAAGACCCTGTGGTGTCTCTTATCTCTCTGTTTTGCCTCAAATCTCCGGGCGGAGTTTTAAATTATTCATCCACTAGTGCTCTCTGTGAGTTACACGTCTTCGTCACCTACCCCCCCTTTGCTTGCCCATTTGTGAGTGAAGGCGGTATCCTTGGGAACCTTATCAGAGATCACAGATTCAGGCTCCAGAAATGAAATAAAAGAGGAAATTGGCTGTATTAGCATAAGAGGAGTCAGCCTGGAGTTGAATACACACATCACCCAGAAGCACCACTGGCTTCTCTTATCAGTAACTTCTGATCACCACCTCTTTATGCACACAGGCACACAGGCACATATGCACCACACACATGCACACACACAATCCACTCTTTAATTCCATCCAGCCCATTCCTTTGTTCCAGCTCATATGAGGGAACACATGAAATAAGGTCAGATGGCATGAGTTTCCTGAAGCCGTTTTCAACACTCTCAAGTTCTCCTAGGTAAAAGAGCAGAAAACAGCATAAACAAAAAGTAATTTACTTTTTTTCTTATAAAAATTATGAAAATCCTGTAGCCTCCACTGGGAGGGGGAGGGGAAGTCAGGATGAAGATTTCAGATAGGGAGGTTCTGTTATTAGTTCAAGTATGATTCCTAAGCCAATCTCTCTGTTTATCTCTCTCTCCCCAATGTCTCAACAATAGCACATAATCATGGTTTATGAGTTTTTTTTCGGAATATAAAAATCTGATAGCCGCATAACGTAATTGGGCACATTTTTGCAAATTAACACAATTAATAATTTTGATATTTAGAGGTGCAGATTTGTGCAATTTAAAAAAAATATTTTCCCGTGCTTCCTTTACATGGAGATGTTATCTTTCATACTCTAGTTCTGACAAACATTATACCTTGTTTCTTCCAAATCAGAAAAACTGCACTTGAAAGAAAAAATATTGGCTTATTTTCTTGAAGGAATGGGAAACTGGAATTTTTCAATTCTGCCTTCCTTATGTTTAATGCGACATTATGGGACGTGTTGCTCCGTATTTTGCTGTGGGTAGATTTTAAAGAAAGATGTACATTATTCTTAGAGTTAATCTTGATAGGGTAGCAGCTGCTGCCCTCCTTGCTATTGAATCTGGTAACTGGACAAAAAGCAGCATGAGAGGGAGCTGACACTACAGATGGGGGAGAACATGTCCTGTGAGATCAACTTCACTCATATTTTTTGGATGTTTTTTTCTCCATCTTGTAAGAAATAAGAGAAATAAATTTTCCTTTGATTGTGAGCTGTGATTTTGTTAGCATCCAATATGATAATTTCCATGCACAGTTTTACTTATGGCAAGATCACCGTATCCTAAAAAATGAATCTCCTTTGTTGTCAAATGCGTATTTCCAATATTACACAGTAAACATTAGTTGGCTTTATGCAGTACAAGTGGTGGCCTAAATTCTATTCCTTTTAGTAAAGCAGAGCTTTCATTGGAAAAAAAAAAAAACAATACATCTTTACCTTCATTTTAATAATGGAAGGAAAATGAAATCTTGTGAGGTTTGTATAAAACATGCAAAAACCCCCCAAATAAGAGGAGTAATGGTTGCATTTCTCTTCGTGTTTTTCATGCTGGAGTTATTACTTGTGTGCATATAATAAAAAAAATGTTTCTATTGACTTCATCCATGTTGCCATGGATAAAAGATGACTATTCAATAATCCTTTCCCTATGCTCAAATAATGCCATGAATATCTAGGAATATCTGCATCATTTCCTCTTAGATCTGGGCAAAGTGTTCTTGATGACCAGAGTAACAACTATTTCTGCTTATAGGTCTTTGACAATATTCAGTGGAAGGGATTGTAGTTACATATAGAACCAACCTTGACTGGACTCTGAGTACGAGGCATGATATATTAGTTTGCAACTGTATGCAGAACTAATGCCAAATTATTCCATTAAATGACTCTGTGGATCTACTGAAGTTGTTGTCAAAACAGTCATTGACCTCAGAAAAGCCAGGCATGCACCCTTAATATCTACCTCTCTGCTATTGCTGCATTCATCAATGTAGGAGGTCACGGTATCACAAGAGAGTAGCTAGGAGGAAGATGAGGGTGATAAGGATAACAGGGTTCATTTTTAGTTGTAACCTGCAAGTCTTCTTCAGTTCCTTATTTGAATATGTTGTGCTAACCTGATCAAGAGAACAGCATCTGCTTGCAGTGTCAGCAACAGAAAATGAGAAGCGTCCTCGTAACTTCTATTTGTGACATATCTAGAGGATGAAAATGCACACCTATTTATTAATCAAGAGGCTTTACAGATGATAAATGTTTACAGCAGAAAGGAAAGGTGAAAGCATGGTGACTTCTGTTAAATAAGGTTAGAATTGTTTATTTACCAATTCAGCCCATCTAAATGAATGAAGTTGAGGTAGGTATACTTGTACAGTCAATAGAGTTAAATCTCAGTTGGGTCAGTCATACCCTGGAAGTATTTGGTTGTGACCGTGAACTGCAAAGTGAAATTGGGGAAAAAATTTTCTTCACTATGCTTCAGTCCATTGGACATAATGAAAACGGACCAGAGATCCTAAACTGTAAAGGTAACACTGCAAAGCTATCAGTAGAAGTAAGGTGTGAACCCAAAACTTAGTAATATGTAATGGAGTTTGTGAATAACAGATGTTTTGCTATATTTTAATTAATTCCATTATCTTATAAATTAACCTTTTTTTTCAGTCTTTTCCTGTGGGAAATTTATGACAGAATCAAGGATATAACATAGGCAGAGCATTTCTCCCTTTGTATGAAGTGACTAGATACTAGCCTTTTCTCAGTCTTCAAGAGCAGCGTTTCATCATTAGGCTTCATAAAACCAAAATTTAAACATTATAGATATTCCTGAGGTCAATAGGAGCTTCCCAGATAAGAGGGTCTTTCCTTAGTCCAGACTTTCTAGTATTCCTTACTGATAGAGTTATGACACTGATTAACTTTCTCCTAAGACATGAGAAATCCCACAAACTATGAGACTGGGAAATATCCACACAATGTGGGGAAATTTGCAGCCCATGCCATGTAACTGGGCTCTGTTCAAGGCATAATGTGCAAAAGAGTGCACCTACTAAGTCATTTTGGCTTATTAAATATGGTTTTAATGAAAATACATTTGCCAAACAGCTTGCAGTGCTTGTGGGTTTAATGGAAAAGAGCTTCCTTTCATATGACTTAAGCAAGAGTTTTGCTGTTTAGATAATGTTTCTCACTTAAAAGACATCATTCCTTTTAACCCTTGGAGATGCCAAATTTTTCCTCATTACAAGTTTCTTGATTCTTCGCACACAAGTTTTTTACACATTCATATTTCATTCTGTAACAAATTGGGACCTTTAAGAGCAGAAATACCATGTAATCTGTAATTCTATGGTACTAGAAGTTCTAGAGTTGCTACCTTAAATAGACTGTGCTGTACTCATCATGCCTGAGGCAACTCTTCTCCAAGCCTTTGACTTCCCTGCAAATCTAAGCTGTTTTCATATACCATGAGTTCTGTACAACTCATATGGTCAAGCTTGCTTTCTTTTCTCAACCTGCAGAACAAGAGATGCATCTAATATTTTCTTTAACAGAAGACAATATGCTTATTCAACCACATGTCAGTTTGAGACTCAGTGTGATGGACATGCACTTAAGAGTAAGCCTTAAGTCAGCCTTAAACAGGGCTCTATGAAGTGTTCTTATGTCAGTCTACAATTGCACACAGGAGTCAGCATGGTACTTCTGCACTTACTGTGTAAGGAGCTCTTGCTTGTCTTAGCACCATCTGAGAAAAATGGATGGCAATCTGGAGGGGCAGAAAGCTGTGATCTCCCCTTTCTGCAATGTATGTAACATATTGTGAAAGTTACCCATCTAGTATTTACCTCATGGGGGAAATAAGAGCCTGATTGACTAAGACAGCTTCTTTACCCAGGTTTGGGAAATTGGTGTTTCTGTAATGAAATGTTACAGTGAATTTACATGTGTCTGCAGACCATGAATGCAGAGCATCACCCTACTGATAACAAACCTCACTCTACAGTAATTCTGAATGCCTGCTGTCTTTTGAAATCTCCCCACCTCTTGAATGTATTCCCATGCAGACACAGCCATTGCTTTGGAGTCTGATTGATACTTTTTGCGTGCACAGATCTCAAAGCACAGGGCAGCAGCTGGCAGTCGATGTTTGCATTTCTCAACATTTGACATGTTTATGTGACTAAATATGCCAAAATATCCTTTTTTGTCTTCTATTGGTAAAAATTGATTAGCAAATACATACAGCCTGTCACTCATGCAAGACAGTGTTATATTATGCCTATTTTATATGCAAGTGAGCAGAGGCACAAAAACCATTTTGGTAACGTGGTCAAGGCCATGCTCTTTATTCAAAGCTAAACCTCAGAATTCTTGTTTTGATATGATTCTTATCATCATCTGGCTTTTGCATTTTGGTACTGTCAGGGGACAGTATCTAAGAGCTCTCTTTTCCGGGGGGACCAAGATCTGCATCTATGCTATGAATCACACAGCAGAAACATGGATACAAAACAAAGAAAGCCCATTAAGCTCTCCAGAGATGATCATCTTTATATTTATATTTCCTAATAAAGGCTTAAATGATTTCCTTTTGCTTTGAAGAAACAGATGCCCAGTTTCTTATCCGAATCATGTCCTTGCATGAGACTGAAAGAACATCAGCATGTTACTTCTGGAGAGGCCCACACATGCCTACATAACCGTTCCATTTCTGGGAAAAACTGATTTATAATTACAGCTCTGCAAGGCTAATTTGTGTTAGAGCAGTTTGGAAGGTGCATCAGAGTTTTGTTTTCATGTACTAGAACCCACCGCTGCTGTTGTCCTTTGGACTGCAGATAACCTGACTGCAGTCATAAACAGAGTATGTATTCTCCCTCTCCCTCAGTTAACAGCTTGTACGCAGACATGCAATCATCATTTCCTATAAGAAGCCTTTAGCCCGCAAACTGTATTTCAAGAGCATTTCAGACACAGTCGTATGAAAAAAGTTTCACAGCTGGGACTTCATCAATGCATACAAATTTAGAAAATCAACATTTTCCTGGGGGGACAAATATTTCGTATAATAATCTGGGTAAAACACACTATCTTATACTACTTGTGATCATCTTTGAAAGTGTGGAGGACTATATTGTGACCTCACTTCAAGTATTGTGTGCAGTTCTGGTGTCCTCAACATAAAAAGGTCATGGAACAGTTGGAACAAGTTCAGAGGAGGGCCACAAGGATGGTCAGGGGACTGCAGCACCTCCTATGTGAAGACAGGATGAGAAAGTTGGAGCTGTTCAGCCTGGAGAAGAGAAAGCAGCATGGAGACCTCATAGCAGCCTTCTAGTATCTGAAGGGGGCCTATAGGGATGCTGAGGAGGGACACTTCATGAGGGTCTGCGGTGATAGGACAAGGGGTAATGGGTTCAAACTCAAACAGGGGAGGTTTAGATTGGATATGAGGCAGAAATTCTTTACTGCAAGGGTGGTGGGGCACTGGATTGGGTTGCCCAGGGAAGCTGTGAATGCTCCATCCGTGGTAGTGTTCAAGGCCGGGTTGGACAGAGCTTTGGGTGACATGGTTTAGTGGGAGGTTTCCCTGCCCATGGCAGGGGGGTTGGAACTAGATGATATTCAGGTCCTTTCCAACCCTAACTATTTTATGATTCTATAATTCTATATTCAAAAGACCTAAGAGAAGAGAAGCATTACTCCTCCTGGAGAACTCTGATCAGCTGTTTGGATGGCAATGAATTTCAGTTGCTATCAATTCGGATAGGATTCAGACCAATGTACAAAGCAAAGTGGTCATTTCCAACCTAGTCATGGAAATTAGGTTCTGTATCTGGTCCTATTCTTCCACTAAGAAATTTAATAGGATAAAGGATATTGCAGGTTTTTCCTTATTCGGATTTTACTTAGGTTATTATTTTCCTGTCATGTGCCAAACTAGGACATTGCAGTTGTGATTAAAGTGAGAGCTAAAAATGTAGTCAGGTGAACTGTACTCAATATAGGAATACATCTCCAGCTATCCAATATGGCCAGCTCTTTTTGGGTATAAGGCCACCAGTTGTTCCTTCATTCCAACATTCGACATTTCCCAAACCTGCCAACGAGTGGCAATTTATGCATAGGCTTAAGAGAGCACTCTCTCTTGCTGAGTGCCACCCCAGTATGCTGCTTTAGGTTCCAAAATCAAGCATATATTGGATTTCATTATTTAATACTGATTCAGTGGGATTTTTTGGGAGAGGATTGGTTGGGTTTTGGTTCCTTTGTTGGGGATTTTAAGCAACAACAGGGGTCATGCGAAAACACACACCTCATGAGCTCTTCATGTGCCTGTACAGGAAGCAGAATACTTATACAACTGTAGCTGTTTGCTACACTTATCCCAAAGCTCTCCAATATTTTGCCTCTGATGTGAAATATATAATTTCTTTAAGGAGTTTTCCTAATTGCTCTGAGAACCTTAGTTTTCTACAGTGACTCTATGGAGAAACATAAGGAAAAGTAGACAAGTAAATCTGTTCAGGTGAGCTGACATAGTTCTAGCTATTTAACGACAACAGGTTAATTAAGTAACCCAAGCTGAATTGCTGTGAATGTATCCCTTTTAGTTCAAGACAAGATACCAGATGACTGTATGCATTGTAACATGGAGACGTCAATTAAGCACAGTATGGTGTTTTTCTCATTGGGTCGGATTATTTCCTTTCTCTAATCAGCATACAGTGGACACCTGAAGTTTACAAATGTATGGATAAAAGGATTTGCCTGCTCCAGCTTGGTATCATAAACTAAAACCACAACGGTTTTTAACTCCAGGTTAAAACACAGAGAAGAGTAAAAAAGAAACAAACATAATGCTTATTTCCTCAAGTACACAAGTATCTTTCTAAAAGGTTTAAATGAAATCAGTAGGGTGTTTTACTGGTGATACTTCTCCACTCTTTGGCGCTGCAAAAAAATAGTGATTAATTAGTAGTATTATCTTAGCGCTAAATGCATGAGGTTCTACATGAACTGAAAAAAAATTATTATTTAAGTTCAGAAACCATATCCTGCAAACCACTCTTGTTTTACATTAGCTGTGATTACTGTCCTAAAAACGTTATGTTGGATTATGTCAGGCAGTCTCCACTGTGTGCTACAGGCTTTAGAGGTAAGTAAAGTCCACACTGATTTTAAGGGCATAATTACAAAACAGCAATAAAATATGCTGTTGCTGTTGAACTTCACAACTCCAGCAGCTATCTAAGCTTTATTATAGTCAATCAGAAAAATATGGGAGTGCAGATAACCAGATCACCCTGAAAAAAAAACCTCATTTAAAACTGGACTTTGGAACTTTTACAAAGAAAGAAAAAAGAGAAAAAAAGAAAGGAAGACTTATTTCTTTTCACCCACAATGCTGATATCTATTTCTGCTTGCTTCTTTCACACCAATGCATAATGTCTTTGGTCTGTTATCACAATAGCCCCCTTGGTAAATGAATATTTTTATTGCAGTAGCCTTTGGAACTTTAACAAAGAAAGATGGGTCGATTCCCACCCACAACATTAAACTTTTCCTATTCACTGACACCAAACCATGTTCTAATGTTTAAACAAACTCAAATGCTTGGGAAAATTTAGATTTGACCTCTGTGTGCATGTTAAACAGTTTACATTACAGCAAACTCTAGTTTTCCCTAATGTGCATAGCACTTTGGAACATTGTCAAAACGGAGCAGTTTCAAAGCTGTATGATCTTCACCCGGGGGCCTAATTGAAGCAGCATAAAAAATATTTCTTCCTTTACTTTTTTCCTTCTTTCTTTTTTATTATTTGTTTTTCCTTATAAAGCTGGATCTGAAGCTGGGTACTGTCCAAAAATGCTTATGGAGCTGACAAACGTTTACCTCCCAGTCCAACAACCCTAAAACTTCCATAGTAGAAATTCAGAGCAAAGGTCAGCCAGAGGAAAAACATATTCGAAGAAGTACAACAAGCCAAGTTTTATTCTACTTGAAAAGCCAGCTTTTTAAAGTTCTTTTCCTTTCATACTGGTTGCTTGAAAAGAGATCTGAAGAAAAGTCAAAATCCCCATGTAAATTCATATATTTTCAAATGAGAGGGTACCTATGCAGATGCGTATTAAGCCACATCTAACTTTGGTGGGCAAGCCACGTTTGAAGAGCTTTTCCATTGCAGTTGACGCTCACGTCATTTTTGAGTCCCCATTGAAGTTCATTTGCATCAAATTGAAGTGAATATATAAAAATTAGATGCTTAATTTGCGGTTGCCAGTGGCATAAGAAATATGCATGTGTTATTTTCTTGCCAAACAAAACACTTTTACAGTAAATGTTACATCTGTGTGGCTCCAAAACGCATTGTTTATTCCAAGATTTATACTATAATACTGGATTAAGTGCTACATTATATCTTACTGAATGGCTGGTGGCTTAGGTACCCAAATATTGTTGCTCCAATCTAGACAATTGAAAAAGTGGAAATGCACAAACTTTGCAAAACCTTTTCAGTGTTGATCTGAGCATCCTAAAACCAAGATAATCTATTAAAGTATTGATGTAGGAAAATCATCGATTCCTGCATGTAGCTATCCAGGCATGGAACATAAAATACATAAATTGAGCAGTCCAGTTTATGCTCCCATTTTTTTCTGACGTAACTGTTATTTTTTCAGGATCTTTCTTGTTTGACACTTCTAAACCTGGGCAGTGAGGGAAAGGACTGGGGAACAGGCCCTCAGGGCTCTACAATTTTCTACAGATATTGCAACCCTTCTTTCATCTGATTAATTGCATGGATGGAGATATTTCAGTTCATCTTATAAAATTAAACCCAGCAAAGATTATTGGATATGCTTGCAGAGTTAATTCAAAATTTCAGTCATCCAAAATATATCAGCTTCAGTGTGCTCCTACAAATCAAATGCAAATAATATACAGCTCCTTCGTCAAATCCTCAAGTGGGGAAAATCAGTTAATCTGATCTGTATTAACAGAGGATGGGATCTCTGGTTTAATCTGTGGCAGGATTTTCTGAACAAACATTTTCCAAGTGTAATATTCAAGATCCTGAGAACTTATGAAACGCTTCATAATGTGAAAATTCCCTGAAAATTCAAGCATACATCTCAAACTGTGATTTGAGTCTTGAGGGACATGAAGTTAAACTCTTTACAGCACACTCTGAATATTTATAGGGAGAGATTTCACAACTACAGCTCCACAACATATTAAGCACTTGCAGCTCCTGTTACCCTCAGAAATGAGGGTGAGGGATTTTGTTTCATGTTAGGAGATCTCATGTCATGTGTAAATGCTTCAGATAGAGTGCATATGATACTTTTATCCATTAACTGAGAGACCTGACCAGACTTTTCAGTATTGTTAGATTCTTGAGACTGATTATTTAGCATTTACCAATCCAGATGTACTGTATTAGTATCAAACAGAAAAACTCAGTGTCTATGATATTCATCTTCTCTCACCCCCGACAGAGGTTAAAGAAATGTACAAAGTCATTAGACCCCATCATCTGCAGTGTATTTTTTAATAGAATCATGGAATTGAATTAACATTACTTTTTAAAGGTACTGTACATCCTGCCTTGCGGAAACAAAACTGATGGAATTTTATAATTGTTGAATAAATAGGAACATATGTACGTATATTTGTGTTCTACAAAAAAATAATTTCAAAAGACATCAAGTCTAGTTGAGATGGGCTCTCTTACTAAATATGTCCTCTTTAACCACTTAGTTTCTAAAAATGAAAGAGTTAGTTAATTATAACAATGACTTGATTTAATGATTTTTGCCGCTTTTCACACATCTTGATTGGATTTATATGGCAAGTGAAAGCAACTTACTTGGTTGTTTCTGATTCTTTGAAATGGTGGCTTATCTGGAGGCATTTGAAAACAAAACACAATAAAAACCCTACCCTCAGCAGATCCTAAATCCTAGAAACAGTTCAGTATGTGGTAAAGACTGCTCCTGCAAGTGCAGAGCCTCATACACAAAGGTGTATGCAAGATTAGGGCTTCCAAAATGATTTTGATTTCTGGTAAGAACGCTGAAGAAGCACAGCTACATTTTCAATTGGATTTCCCTTTGTTACACTGGTACCACAGGAAACAGACTTTTTATTGCAGTACACGAAGAATTAGGCACATAACTAGGTAAGTGGTGCTCTGTTGCAATGATAACATTTATGCACGCGTACACCTGGAGGCTTATGAAATATCAGGCGCTGGATGTTTTCTATAGAACATAGGAAAAATTAAAGAACAAATGTTTGAAATATTTTTAAAATTTTGGGGATTTTTTACGTGGTTTTATTTCTTTATTTAATCTTTATTTCCATCCCTCTGGGTGTTTTTTCCTTTTATATGTTAGAGGAGAAATTTTTCACTCACAGTAACAGTGATAGCAATAACTAATAATAACTAATGAGCATCTGATAAATATTAGAAGTGACGTTTGCTGTGGAATAGTTAAAGTTAACTTGCATGTGGTCAGAGATTCTTCTTTCTCATGCAGTAACTCAGAGTTTAAGTGCATGGACAGAAGGAATCTTAACCCTCACTTCAAGCATTCTGTTTTTCTTGGCCTTTTATCTCACACAGCCTACCTACATTTTCCCACGCGTTAAGATCCCAGTCCTGACTATCAGATAGCCAATGTCCTTCTCACACCTACATGGTGTTTTCTGAGTGTTGCCCTTATTTACTGTTTGGGATTTCAATGCTGTAGGCTGTAAAGCAAATTATATGGAAACAGTCACTTCTCATTAGAACTTCAGCCCACAGAGCCAAAGAATTCACTGATGTGATCAGTATTAGCTGTGATTATCTTTTTTTTCTTGAGATGTTGGCCCACGCTAAATGATTTCTCATTTATTTTTTTTTTTTTTGCACTCTAGGATTTAGCATTGTATGAAAATAATTTCTGAAGGAGAGAACCTATCGCATATATGACCATTACTTGATAGAGCAGCATGCAGAACAAAACCCATTCTGTGGAGAGTAATACAGTGAAGAAAAACATTTTTAGCTGTTTCTTTGAAGTGAATTCTAATAGTGTCATCACTCAGTTAAAGACTTGTGCTATATTAAAATTGATTATGTATAAATAATTATGCATAACAATTCTATCCTCTTCATTAGGGACTGTAGTGATAGGACAAAGGGTAATGGGTTCAGATTTAAACAGGGGAAGTTTAGATTGGATATAAGGAGGAAGTTCTTTACTGTGAGGGTGGTGAGGCACTGGAAAGGGCTGCCCAGGGAAGCTGTGAATGCTCCATCCCTGGTAGTATTCAAGGCCAGGTTGGGTATAGCCTTGGGTGGCATGGTTTAGTGTGAGGTGTCCCTGCCTATGGCAGGGGGTTGGAATGGGATGAGCTTAAGGTCTTTTCCAACCCTAACTATTCTTTGATTCTATGCTTCTATAAATAAGGTCAGTTAGTCCATAGACAAAACTGTCACTTTTGGTTCATTTTTATGAAATAACCATATTTTGTCTTAATTTTTATTAAGTTGAAATCCCTGTAAACATCAAAATTTGCTGGTTCCTATTTAGTTTGCTTAAGTACTACACTGACCTCCTTTCTGAAATGTGAAGTATCAAAGAGCTGTGTCTTTAACTCCTCATTATATTCCCTTGAGCTGCTACTGTGAACCTTAGTGCCTGGAAAGAAAGGTTGTCTCAAGATATTTTCCATCTCTCCTTTTTCCCACCTTCTTTCCAAAAGTCTTCCAAGGGGGCTTCCATTGCAGTAACTAGCTGAACTTCTCAAGAGCTGTCTGGGTTAAGAACATTCATAGTAATTTACCATACATAAGCATGACAAGTCTCACTTTTCTTTTGCATGTATCATTTCAGTTATGAATGACTGGTGTCACATGAAGTCTTTGTAAACTAGGGATAATGAAGGCACAACTAGAAAGGTAACTCCCTGTCCCAGAGAAGACCTTACAATCTCTGCAGAGGACAAATGGAAGAAGAGGAATACTTCAGCACAGTAGGCACTGTGACTGTTCTGCTCTGCATAGGAGGGAGTACTTTCAGTACATCAGGTGCATATCCACTTTTTGTTGTTCAAATTCTCATTAATGAAGAAAGCTTAGTTTCAGCTTCTCCTTTATTTTTTTTCTTTAAGCTCCCAGTACATTGTTTACATGAGGGCTTGAGGTGATTTTCCCAGAAAGTCCTGATCACACAACAGAAATCACATTGTCCTAAAGGAGATAAAGATCGTTCCAAGTCAGCGTATGATCTCTGCTCTCTCCTTGTTTTAACCATGCAGAGGTGAGTGAAAACACCTAAGCAACTAGTCAAATGCGTCAAATTTCATGGGATATATTGTTCTTTTCCGAGGTGCTCAATTCAGTATTCAAAGTGAAAAGTCTCAAACTGAGTGGCTCATATTAAAGGGACAGAAAAATAACTGAACTGTGTTCTTGGCATGCCTGCAGTGTCCTAATAGCTAGTAGTGCCCAGCATGCTTCCCGTGATCTCATGAAATCAATCTTCAAAGACTTTCACCATCAACTTTATCCTGGCTTTTGGATTTATGCTACCTAAGTATGGCACCACATGACTTTGTTTAGGTGCTGGCCTTCTATAGCTTGTTATAGTAGTCCAGTATCCTTCACTACTTCAAATCAGACTTTCTCTTAGAGCTCTTGCTCTGACTGCAGCTCATGGACCACTGGCTTTTGCCTGCTGGCAATATGTGCTTCTTATTCTTTTTCATGCAATATGTATGCCCACAACCAGTGAGTGTTAGAAACATCCACTTGTTACTTCTAACCTCTGAGGTTATCTCTCATTCCCCCAGTCTTCAAAGGCAATCCTTCCTATGATAAGACAGTTGGTATTAATTACTTTCGGGTGCGGCTATCTCTTTATATCGATTAATATAAAAAACTAGCTGTTCCCAAGTAGCTAATCTTATATAGGGTTAATTGGGATGGATGGCATTTTGGGTGCCTTACTTTAAATGGTTAATGCTAAAGAGGGAATTCCACACATTCTTTGGAGCTAATCACACTTCATTGAAATGCTGATTCCAGTGGCACATCAGATGTAAAATACTGGTTTTCCTTATTTCCTGCTTAATATCAGAGCCAAACTTTCTTTTAGTCTTTGTTTTCCTTAAGTTCTTTTCTTGTACCCCATTTTCTTGTGCAATACTGGATATATAGCAAAAAAAAAAAACTGCACACCACATCACTGCTGCTAAATCATCTAATTTTCATGAAATTTACATTAGAGGGATCGTGCAGATGGCGATGTCATCCCCTTCTATGTCACCTCACACTGTATGCTACTGTTGTAACTTCTATTGCTCTGCAATGCTGATTTGATGTGTCTGGATCTCCTGAGCTGAGGGTTTCATGTTCTGCTGGTTTGCTTTTTCACTCCACTAGAAGCTTGTGCCAAAATACTGTACTTTTCACAGCTCTCTGAAAGGAGAGCAAAGCAGTATAATTAGAGGTATTTAAAGTTTTCTTATCAAGTTTAGCAAGCTATGCTTCACCTCTATTTTTCAGATATGACTGCAGCTCACGCATTGTATCTCCAGCTTCTTTTCTCATTGCTGGCCTGCATCAGCTCTTCGATGTAACTCAAGAAAGAAATGAGAAAGCAGCAAATTTTCTGGCAATAGTTCCTTCAGGACGGATAAAAGAATGGATGACACCCATAAAACATGGCTTATCTGGAATCTATAGGAAAGAGTGTTAAAATATAGAGCATACAGTCTATATTTAGTACCAGATTCCAGATAGTACCATATGCACCTTTAGAAAACTACCAGAAAGGGGCAGTCAGCTTGTTAAAGATTCTCATATTTAGGGTGCTAACGTAGACCTCAAAACAGGTCTCTTCATATTATCTTCTTTCTTATGGAATATTTCTTGTGCAGTTGAAGAAAGAGTTTCTCAAAGACTTTCCAGTAGCAAAACTTCTGAATGTTTGTGAAACAGTGAAAACTGTTTTCCAGCATCACAGGGGACTCATGCATGGGAAGTGTGAAAGGTACACAGAGAATGTCTTTGTAGGAAAAAAGCAGTAGAACTTGAAGGCAAAAGCAAAAAAATCTTTTCTTGCAGAACATTTTTTCATTGAGGAAATACCAATATGTATCCCAGACACAAGAAGCGAAAAGAACCACTTCAGGTTGGACAGGATTCTTCTGTTCAGCATGTTTAGAGAAATACATGTTACTAATGAACAACAGTTGAGTCATTTTCCATCCAAGATGATCCAATAAAGAACCAAAGTTACTTTCCATAATAAATGTGGAAAACTTGCAGAGAAAAATGTATTAATCATTTTTAACAATCTTAGGAATGCTTCCCAAATAGGGGCATAAATGTTTTCTTTTTCAGCAAGGATTCCCTGTTTACCCTTTTGTGACCTCTTCAATGAAGAATTAGTTGTTCCTTATTGCAAACGTTACTACAGGCGCCTGATTCTCCACTTGGTGACACCAATACCTTTCAGGAATTATTCCATGACAGGCAATGGATTTATTTCAGTATAAAACCAGGGCTCATGAAAGCAGGATTGTGACTCTTTTGGTGCCTATAGTACAATATGGAACAAATAGTCAGATAAATAAGGTATATATACGCTGGAGTATACCAGTTTCTGCTAGCAAAGAATTTGCTTTTTTACATCTTTAATGTAGAACTGTGTGGGAAATACATAACAGTAGTAGACTCTTGTATCTACCAGTTCCATAATTGCTACCTTGGACAGCCTCAGTCCAAAAGTGTGTGCAAAATTTAATTCTTAGATAGACAACCCTAACTATTCTATGATTCTATGATTCTATGATTAGGAGGAGAATGGAAGAAGTATGCTACAACCTGGGGAATGCATGGGATGTGTGCAGAGAAGGGGTAATCATATGTAAGATAGCAGCAATGGGTAAGGAAAATGGTGAAGATGTGCTTTGCTTGTGCTTACTCCAACATTGTTCATGTTCTTCACTCCTTCAATCCAGTAAGGAGTGGAGGGAAGTCCTCCAAAACTTATGAGACTTTTTAAATGAGGCATCTTCCCTACTTTTGCAGGGATCCACAAATGTGATGTCTCATCCAAGTGCCAACACCTTGTTGAGGGGCAAATTTGCTTGCACAGCTCTGGTAATTTACCTCTAACAATCTGCCTGATGAGTTACTGCTGTTCTTCATTTGAATGGTTGAGTTTGTGCATGGTATTTAGGGCTCACACTTATATGGGAACAACATCAGTGTGCTTCAGTCCTGTTAGCTGAATACCAGGTAAAACCAAACTTCTAAGGTAAGTAGTTAGGAGCTCAGGTTTGTTTTCTGATCACAGACCTTTATATATTCTTGTGTTGAAAGACATAAGTTATTCTTTTCCGACCATATGCAAAGCCAAGCAAAGACATTCCAATAGTCAGGACAGTTTTCCCTTTTACTCACTACATCCCCTACCTATAGCATAAACTAGAAGTGAGATATAAGTGGCCAAAATAGATTGTGTGTGGAAGGTCTTGCTGCTGGTAGGCTTCTTTGATTAAGCAGCAAACAGTATGAACAATGCAAAGAAGCAGGTTGGGAGGTGAATGATTTCTAATGATCTGGGTGGCGATGCTCTGATGGACAGCTTTGGACTGTAAAGTGAGTCTTCATATATGGAAGTATGGAGTATAGGGGCATGTTATAGAGAGGTAAATCTTTGGATGATCTCGTATATAAGTTGTGAATGCTCCATCGCTGGCAGTGTTCAAGGTCGGGTTGGACATATCCTTGGGTGGCATGGTTTAGTGGGAGGTGTCCCTGCCCATAGCAGGGGGGTTGGAACTAGATGATCTTAAGGTCCTTTCCAACCCTAACTATTCTATGATTCTATGTATACGCACACATGTATGTATCTAACATGATGCATGTTTTATACATGTATGTGTTTACACATATGTTCTTATATATGTTGCACTAATTCTCAGAAGGAGAACACAGGACTGTCTTGATTATCATGTAACAAAGGAAAATAAAAGGGGCTGCACAGCTCCTGAGCTTATGGTTGACAAAGTAAGGGAGAGAATGCTTTCTGTGAAATGTAATAGAGAAAAGGGTGTGGGCCTGTAGTCATACCCCAAGATACATCCTCCTCCTTCACATGTTCTTTAGATATGCAATTTATAATAACATAATAATATAAAACCAAATATGAAATGAAGAAATACACAGTAAAATGTGGAGGATTACTTTTTGAAAGCATTTGCTGGGAATTCTTTTACTTCTTTCCTTTCAAAAGTCAGTAACTTCCTAATTCGTTAAACTGTTCAGTTTAAACTTTTAATTTTTTTTTTTTCTCATAGCAACAATAAAAGAACTGAGAGAAGTATCCCAGAGAATTATGATATTTGTAGTGGCTAGTCAGTTATTGCTAACATATTGGTTCTATTTTTCTGAAAAGCTATGCCAACTGGAACTGCTACTGCTAGAGCATCAGGTATAGTGTGCAACTGGTAAGAATTCTGCCGCTTATTGTACCTCTTCTGTAACTTTCCCCACCGATTTTTTGTCCAGTGAGTACAGTACACTGTCTTTAATAGCAGCCATTACGTGGTAACGGGATCATGGTGCAGGAAACTTCAATCAACTCCAAATACAGTGAACTCAAGATAAAGATCTTTTAATGATTCCAAGTGAATAACGAAAAAGATTAAGATGATACTTTCCTGAAGGCAGGGCAACTTTCAGGTTCTGTCTCTATTTAAGCACTGGCACATATTGTGAACTATAAGACAGAGGACAGTGAGGTTACATTTAAGTTTTTTCAAAAGGTGCCATCTAACTGTTTTATTTTACAATCTGAGAGAAAAAATAGTACATATTCATATTTCATACACTAGTTACTATTTGCTACTTCTGTTTGGTAGCTTTTGCTTGCTGTGCTCTTGAATGTATTGCTATATATTCAGTTATGGCAACTGAAGGTTGCATTGTTCTTGATGGCAGTTCAGTTATTTCATGTACATTTTCTTGTCTGTGTATCACTTGCAAAACAAGTAAACAGTCTCCTAGATTCTAGATGACTTGCTAGATGATACAGCCTGTTTAACAAGTGCACTGAGCTGCTATGTTTCATGTACTTTTTTCTGAAACCAAGAAGATAAACCGACCTAAACAAAAAGAACTGCCTGTTTCCTGGAGGGGATGATACCGTCTTACAGCCTATGTGCCTGTTTCAAAGCTACGTATCTTTAACTCAACACGCAGAGAGATAATCGTAGCAATCCATTTTAACAAGTGTCTATGAGTAATCCCAGTGTAGAACAAGGTCTACATGGCCCTTTGATCACCATCTGCTGTCCCGTCGGGGTACTGCAGGAATGGGCAGCCTGCCCTCTCCCGCAAAGCCGCAAATTGGCTCACCAACTTCACGGAGACAGCGCCTTCCAATACTTGGTGCTGCGCTTACATTTAAACCGTGATTTTGCATGCCCTTTATAAAGCTCATAAAATTTAAATAGAAAGTAGATTAAAAAGTAATTCTGAGGCAAAAAACTACAAAGTATCTCAGTGGAACAGGCATCTCATGAAAATAAGTAGATTTTGGGTATAAGGTTGTTTCCAGGATTACTTTGTCTCCTTTGGCACCATCTCTTAAAAGTTACACAGTTGTTTGCCTATGGAAGGTTGGTATATGGAGATGGTAATTCTGGTCGTTTCAGAGAAAAAAAAATCTGAAAAGCCAAGTTTGATAAATACTTAATGGAAATTTGTTTAGCCTATGCCAGTCAATGACTGGGAATCCACTAGTTTGAACAGATGTGAAAAATACAATTAAGAGGAAGAAAGAGGACATAGGGGTCAGACCATGTGGAAAAGAAGCAGTAATCAAAAAAGAAGGTAATAAAAAGGCAAAAGAAGGCTCTCAGAAGTGACTGAAGGTACAAACAGAAGGCAATGACAAGAGGAACAGAAGCTGTGCTCTTATGTTTTCAGCAGCAGCATTAGTCGACACTTGCATTATAGATAGAAATGACAAAAATGCACCACGAATCTCAGTAGATGGATCCAAGAGCAGAAAAAAAAAATACACTCTTACACTAACACAAGAAAAAAATATTTAAAAAATATTTAAAAAATATTTTTTGGACTGTTTAGTGAGAGAGTGTTTCCCTAAACCCATATTGTGGTACTACAGTGAGGTATTTAGGGTAGAGCTATAGGAAGGATCCACTAAACTTTGTTTGCCACTAATGCTAGGATTATTATGCATCAAAGCTGTGCCAATTGTATCATATGGGCTATGCCAATCAGGCTGTGGTAAGCAAGCAGAAAATTCCCTCACCGAAGAAATCTTTGCTGGCTTCATGGAGCAGTGTTAGGGGAAATAAAAGGGTTTGTTGTAATATATATGCTTTTTTGCCACAACTTCGACTGTAGGCCACACCACACTGGAGCACAGGCTGTCATTGACGTTAAGGGAAATGTTCACTGTGATTGCAGACCCTTTCTTCTACTGAGCAGGACTGAAGGTGGAGTACTTCATATTTTTAGTGTCTCCTGGACTGCCTAGCACCTTACGTAGTAATAATAATATTTTGGGGTTTGTGCCCTTTTGCATTCTAAATGTATGAACAAGTCTGTAAAGAAAAACCTCTCCAGGAATTTCTTGAAGGGGAGTATCTCACTTGTTTCTTCATAGACAGGATAAAAGACTCGTATTTCTGACGGGCAGGTTTTTCAGCTGCCAGGGCCATTGACAAGCTTTGTGTCAATCTCTCCTCCCTGTGGTCACCACATGACTGAACAATGCTGCCCCACCACAGCCCTTATGATTGAATAGTTTAGGACACTGACAACAGTTGCATAGAACATACACAGCTACAAAGCTCAAATCTGTTTTGTTTTTTAAATATTTTTGTCCTTGTAGGGAATGGAGACTGGAACAAAAGGCTTGTCTTGCATAAATCTGTAGTGTGAAACTGAATTCATAATGAATGTTTGGCATACAGTTCTCAAGTGGACATGAATTTTTATACATTAGAATTTGCAAAGTTGGAATTTTACATCTAACGGTAATCTTAATTTTTGTTAGATTTGACCTGTGCCAGGCTTTGCATAGTGGGTAGCCATCACTGCAGTACTTCACATCTCTTCATGTTTGTTATATTTTTATGAGATTACTTGAAGAACCAAGGGTTTTGGGGGAATTATGTTGGTTATTGTTAACTGTGCATTAAATTTATAAAACTTGATTTAAAATTGATTTAAAAGTTGATGCTATTGGTATCAACAGGACTGGGATTCTAAATTTTAAATGTGTCAAATCAGAATTTGGAGAAATTGCTGCCTTAATTCCAGGCACCTTAAGCCCACTGTTTGTTATCTTAATGCCCTTCTGTTTGATATTTACTTTTTTTGACATAGCTACCTTGCTCCTTTTGCAAATCCATGTTAGCATTGATGTCATAAAGTAAGCAGAATGAATGTGTGAAATTGCTTGTAAAATTATCAAATGAAATGAATAGCAAATATGATGACTTTTTTTTTAAGTTGAATAAGGAAACTGTCAGCAATGATGCACTCTCATAATGCTTACTAGAGCTGAACAGTATATATATAAGTCTGTGCAAAAGAGGCAGCTAGGCAGATCTCAGGATCCTCAAGGCTTGCCATAGTTCCAGAAGAGAGTAGCAGCTCTTTCTGCAACTGCTACATATCACTTCAAAGTACAAAAAGGTAAGATTGATATGAACTACCAGTACAATCTGTTTGAGCAGGCTAAGTGCATTATCTGAATTGTATTGCCCAAAGTTTGCAATAGAGGTGCAGGATCTTTCAGCAAACTGGTGTTTTCTTCTGTGGTTATCCTCATTGGTGTTTGGAGTTAATGCCATCATCATTTAAATCTTTTAATGTATTGAATTAGTTCAACAGAGACTGATCCAAAAAAGAAATCTACTGTTTGGGTTGCTGAAGCAATTGAAGAAAGGAAGATTATCCATGAGAACATGAAAGACATGCATTGTAGTAAGATTTTAAATGTGAGATATATAAATTACTGAATTGTGTATTTTTATTTCCTTCAGTATCTTCTGTAGAAATGTTTAATGAACAGGAATTTAAAAATATTCACTCCTTATATATACTGCCTAAATATGAATCAACAGGGATTAAATTGGCAGAATGCAAACAAATTAAGTAGGTTCGTATAGTCGCTGATTTAAAACTGTCCAAGAGAGATCATCACTCCATCACCCTACAGAATGCCACTCCACTGCCCTACTTTTAGATCAGTTTGTCTCAAGGAACTATTATTTATTTGACAGAAGTTTAATACCTTTTGAAAGTGTTTATTTTATTAATAAGAATTCTCTTGCTTGAAATTGTATTACTTTCAAAAAATGTATTTATACAACTTTCTTTTTAGTAATCTCCAAGATTTTTATTTGAAAAATTTACAAAGAAGCTGAACATGCATTTAATTTTAAACATATTATTAAGTCATAAAGTAGGCAGTGGGACTGTTCACACCTGAAAGCTGTATGGGACCGAGGCATAAGACTTAGATCCATGATATGTTGAAATCACTGAAGATCTGTTTACTGATTACAGTGGGCTTTGAATTTGGTTTATTATACATTTCACACAAAATTATAGCTTTGGTATCTGGTATTACTATAAGAAGGCTGGATTAATGACTAGACTTTGCCTTTCATTCCCCCTCAGTGACTTAGGTTTCTGTCTAATCTGTATCATGGTTTAACAAAGCTATAGGCAGCTGTAAACCGTTTTTCTTTAGTGTTTTAGGTTAAGTAAATTATACCAACCTGCTAACATACTGTTAATCAGGGCAAATTCACTTATGCATTGTGCAATAACCAAACCTTATTTGGTGTCTGAATTAATTAATTTGGAGCCATATCAGCTAGCATGGGGGTCACTATATTACAATCAAACCATTTTTATAATCACACCAGTGTCATCACTCAAAGAACAGAGACAGCTTTTGTTCCATTGTTGGAAGCCTATGAAACGTGAAATTATGCATTCTTTGGGATAGACATTGGATGTCAGTGTTGCACCACCAAATGACAGCTCCAAATGAAACAGTGTTCAATACTATAGTTAGGGATATAATAGGACTAACTACATGGCCACTAAGGTATTTTTTGGTGCTACAGCAAGACACATGCAAGTGTAGGAATCAAATTTCATATATCAAGACATTAAAGAAGGCATAAAAGAGTCTCCATACACACTGATGAAAAAAATGAGCAACACCGGCAGTGGCTGCTGGTGGAGAGAGAGAAATCGATGACGTCGTTTAATAGTACAATAAAAAAAAAAAAAAAAAAAAAAAAAAATTCATCAATTTTTTTTCCTTCTTTTAAGTTTTGATTAACATTTTTATTGCTTTAAGTATTTGATAATGCCACTGAGTTACTCTAGTAAAACATATGTATTATTCATTAAGATTCCTTTAAAAGTTAGGCCTACCAGAGTACCAAAAGCAATGTACTCTTCCTAACCATTTGTAAAATATCTGCCAACAGTCAAGCTTCACAGCTTCAACTATAAGTTATCTTAAAATAGACAGAAGAAACAGATTTCTTGAACACCTGCTCTGAAGCTGGGCAGACTACTGGGGCAGTGAGGTTTCTGATGTATAAGTTTATTTTTTCAGTGATGTTCATCTATAGCCACCTCTACCCTACCCCTGCCACACACACACTTTCACTGCTCAGTGCAGAGCCAACTGTAAATCTCAAGACACAGTAATCTGCACCTTCCCTACACATCATTCCTCCATAACTTTCTTACAGTTTCCTCCAGGCCATAGCATATTTAAATTCAGTTTATTGTGACAAGTTAAAATAGAGAACAGGTACATTTTTACTCAGACGGCCTTATTTTATACATCACTGAATTCCAATCAATAACTCCTCCAGTGGAGCCAGAGGGATTCAGCACAGATTACATTTAGTGGGGAGGGTGCTTTTTGGCTGGGTCATACTTAGCCATCTACCACTTTACTTCAATGCACTCATGTTTGCTATCTCCCTTTGTTTTTCAGCCTGTACTGTAAAATTCCATAGGAAAGTGTCATGGATGGCAGAAGGGCTCTTTCAAATACACAAGTATCAGGCCAAGTACATGGTGAAATTATTTCTAGTGACATTTTGCTGATGTGAACTCATTGCAACTGTTGCTTTAGAGCTGATTAATATTGTGATCCATACTGCTTTTACAGTTCGAATTAATATTTACTATTCAACACTCAATAAATGAGCATTTGCCATTGAATGAATGGCATATTCAATCTCTTTGTGAAGGTCAAAAATACCTACCCAAATTTTAAATTCACTTTCTTTTCTATACATTCATTTCATAAATTTAAGTGTTCCAAAATAATTTAAAAAATAACAACATATACCAGATGATTTTGTAAATAGATTTCCTCTCACTTCCTGTTTATTTAAAGCATTTTTGAGACTATCAGCCTTTAGCTGCTCATATTCCCTTTTGCACAGTGTTTCTTTAGCCTAAAATAAATAGCATTTCTTTGTTTAAGAGTTTTTCCTATAGGGCAACATGTGCCAGCAGACTAATAATACTACATTAAATAATGAAAATTGTAGCACACATAATTAGGGGATTAGAGAATGCCTTATTGGTGACTATTCACTAAAATCTATAACTATACTACTTGCACGAATAAACGAATCACTAATGCAAGTAAGGGATAGCAGTTTGGCTGTGGATCACCAAAGTATTTGTGCAGATTGTAATACTCTAGTTTACTCTGAATAATCTCACATTAAAGTCAGCGAAGCTTTTCAAGTTATTACAGTGCACATGTTGAAGACACATATAATAATGTAGACATTTCTCTTACATAGTTGAAGCCAATAGAATGACCTGAAACAGTAAGAATTGCATCTGAGATACAGTATTTTCTGGTATGATTTATTACCATTAATATGAAGTGTATACCCCACATGTTTTACATCCTATATAGCCCCATAATGGAAGCCCTTAAGCTAAAATTAAAGTATCATGTCAATAGTACAAAAGCAAAACTTAAGTCTAGAGGCCTACTACTGCAATTTTTGTTATTTCAATACAAGCTTTTAAAAGGAGAGTGGAAGGCCAGAAGAATGCGGAGCAGCTAATGTGACAGTATTCTTGACAAAGTCTTGCTTTGTTTTCTCTCTAGTGAATGACCTGGAAAAAATAAAACTAATGCAAATACCCTAGTTTTGAAAAAACCCTCAATATTATTGAAAGAGATTTAATGCTTGCAATCAGCAGAACACAGAGCAAAGGAGATACAGACCTTTATCCTCATATTACAAAAGTGAGGATACAATTGCTCTAAGCTTACCTTGCAGTCAAGAACAGAGACTAGAACAGAGACTATCTTTTGAATGCCTACCCAAGACATTGCGGTCTCCATCCACTGGACATAGGCCCCATCCTCACAGGGTCTCAGTATCTGTAAGTTTAGATCAGCATTAAAGATATCTCTTTTCAATGTAATTCATTCAGACATATGTAAAGATGAGTACATTTATCATTGTTGCCTTATCTGTTTTGACAGGCAATGAAAATGAAAAGCATTTATTTTGTTGCTGGGGTCCTTTTAATGATAGTTCAAGGCAGCTGGCAAAATCCTCTTCAGGACACAGAGGAGAAATCAAGGTAAATTCTTTAGATCAAACTCCTAAAACAGTTGGCCTGAACTTTTTCTTATAGTTTTAAGCAAAATATACTATGACTTAAAGATACTTTTTTATACTATTACACAATACTTAAACTACCAAGTTCTAATATTGCAAAGTATAGCACAGAAGTTTTTGGTATTACAAACAATAGCTGCCTTAGTTATCCAAGATGATCTTTTAATTGTGCAGTATCAAATTTGCTATCTTAATATATTTTTACTAACCAGCTAGTGATCAGTATGCCACTTGCTTTCACTCTGTGAGAGTTTAAAATACAATTTTTAAGAGAAGTCAATGCACCTGTAGAATGTACTATCAACATTGCCAACTAAGAAGTACTAAACTTTTCACAGATCATTCAAAGCTTCCCAGTCTGAACCATTAGGTGAATCTAGACAGCTGAATGAAGTGAAACGTCACTCGCAAGGCACATTCACCAGTGATTACAGCAAGTACTTGGACACTAGACGAGCTCAGGACTTTGTGCAGTGGTTAATGAGCACTAAAAGAAACGGGTAAGCATTTTGGTCACATTGCTATAGAAGTCCATACACAGACACAGCTAAAAATCTAGCTGAATTCAATTTCTTGATTTTAACTTCCCATCACAGACCACATGTAATCCTCAAATAAGTACTTAAGGGAAATTTATATATCATTTTAACATAGTATTAGAAATGGGGAATATATGCAAAATCATCAAGAGGATTTGGATAAACTGAGTGAATTTTGCCTGATACACCATCTAAAAGGACTATCTCAGCCTATTCAGGGCAGATTGCTTCAGTGAATTAAGTTCAATAGGAATAAGATACGTAAATATCCTGTAAAGGTCTGGGCCATTAGGCCTTAATAACACTTCCCTATCTATGTATTTTCTAATCCTGAAGCTTTGTTGTGAAAAGGAACTTAAGGTTTAAGTTGACCACAACTATACTGTTAAGGCACAGGTTAGCATGTTTTTGAAAATACATGTTGATTAAACACAAGCTACCAAACTGAGAGCATGAATAGTGTAAAAATATGTGTCTCCACACAGCCTTCTCTTCTCCAGGCTGAACAGCCCCAACTCTCTCAGCCTATCTTCATATGGGAGGTGCTCCA
>JASSUY010032916.1:0-11696 GCA_032466535.1 Forpus xanthops
CCAAGCCCCTGTGTCCAACCTGGCCTTGAACACTGCCAGGGATGGGGCAGCCACAGCTTCTCTGGGCATCCTGTGCCGGTGCCTCAGCACCCTCACATCCCAGGTCAGAGCTGGTCATGGCCCATGCAGGGGAGAGCAGGAGGGCACAAGCTGTGTGGACAGCATCGCCCTGGCCACACTGGGCCATGCAGTGCCCTGGCCATGTCCTACCTGCAGCACAAGCACCCTCTTAACCCTAACCCTAACCTTGTGATTCATCATTGATTGCACCCACAGGAGATAAACCAGGACTGCTTTTATTTCACTTGGGTATGGGCAGTGTGGTAGCTGGGAGCTGTAACACATTCATTTGTCAATATGCATGATTCAATTAATAGTACAATCAGAAAATAGCACTACTCTGGAGATGGAAAACCCTCCCAAAGCCCTCAAAAACCTCCTCTCCCTCTTCATTCCCACAACTTGAATAAAGGCAAAGAAAACAAGTGGGAGTGAAGTGAGCAAAGGACACACTCAGCCTGATAACCAGTTCCAGCATGTCACCTAATCTGAACTGGTTTATTAATAACTGCCAGGGTTGATGAAGCCCTTCCCTTTTGCTTTCACTTCTCCTTTGGAGCTGAAATATTCAGCATTTTTCCACTACAATGACTGCACAATTTAGGAGTGGTTTCTGTACCAACAAGCCCGAGCTCAAGCAGTGCATCACACTCTTCTCTGCCTGGGAACTACCCTTTCACTTACAGCAGTACCTGGACACTTTTCTTTCCTAACAACAGGGCATTTCTGCAGGTTGATTTCACTTGTTCAGCGCTGAATCAGAAGATGAGGAGAGGAATGGTTAATTTAACACTATAAACGCATTTCCCATCTCATCATTCCCAAAAAGCTGCTTACACACCAGGGAGTTGGGGGAAAACCGTCCTCCCCTGCTGCCAAACAGCCACGGCTGGTGCAGCCACACTGCTCACACCTTCTTCAGGTCCTCAGGGCCGAAGGAGAGCGGCAGCAGCTCCTCCAGCCTCTTGACAATGTAGCTGCCGTCTGCTTTGGTCAGGTAGACATCCCAATCCGTGCCAAACTGTAGGGAAGAGAGCGGAGAAGTGCCTGTGCAGAACCTCTATTTCTTCCTCAAATTACCCAGACAATCATAGAATCATTGAATGGGTTGGAAGGGACCTTAAAGCTCATCCAGTTCCAACCCCTTCCACTAGAGCAGGATGCTCAAGAGCCCTTTCTGGCCACATCCACAGGGAGCATCCACCTCTATTGCACGTTTTGGGTCAGCTTTTCAGCATCACCTCCTGCAGGGGGTATTTTGGGCTCATATTGTGTGGTGTTGCCCTCCTCAGGGTGAGCTGTGATTCCTCCAGACCTGCTGAATCTGGTCTTCAATCTGAGCCCTGACATCCATTAAATATTAACTACCCCAAAAAGCACTGCAGAGGTTGGGGTGTCTGCAGGGAGGAGTGAGGTGAGAGTGTGATGGGCTCCACTTGGAGCTTGGCTTTTACAGGAAAACACTCGTTTTCAGGCTTGACAAAGTCACAGCAACAGCTCCAGAGCCAAACTTTACATGTGGAGCTCCCAGCAGGAATAAACCACCTGGGAAGGGTGAGTTAATGGATTACCCTGGGCACCCGCTCCCAAGGGACAAGGAGGAAAACCCTTTTCCCAGAGGAATGTGCAGTTTGAGGAGCCTGGGGCTGGGAACAGGGGGTTGCAACCCCTGTGTTTGCACCTCGGGGTGGTATAGGGGGAGATTCCTGGGGTCAGATGAATAGACACGGGGTCCCAGCGAGTGTTGTCACCTCTCTCATCACTTGTCTGCAGGCACCACAGGGTACGATGAAGGTGTCCCCCAAGTCACTGTCAAAGGAGAAGGGCACAGAGCTCAGCTTTATGATCAGAGGTTGAGGGGAAACACCTGCAGAAGACCTTCCTGCATCAATAAATACAGAGCTACAGCACATTTCTCCCCAATTCCTCCAAAATAACCATGCAAAAGCCTATATCCCCCCAGCAGAACCCTGAGGTTGCTGCAGCAGAAGCTGCCCCTTGGGTGCATGGAAGGTTTTCCCACTCCCCCCATTCTCATCCCTTGCTGTGCCCTTACCTGGTGATGGCTATGGCCCTGAAGCTGGTGTGCCCCTCGGAGATGGCTTTCTGGATGGCAGTGCGCTCAGCACACACCCCGAGGCTGTAGCAGGCATTCTCCACGTTGCACCCTGTGGGGAAATCCCCAGCACCCACTCAGCCACCCCAAAACCCTCCAAGTGAGATATTTATTAGTTAATTTTAAAAAAAAAAAAAAAAAAAAAAAAACACCAAAATTTTTAGTGTGCAACACCCCATCCTGAGGTGTTCCCAACACATTCCCCTCTTTTCCCATCCACCACGGTCTTTGGCTTGCTCTGAGGTGGCGATTGCCAAAGAGGTGACTCAGGGATGTGCAGCACCTCACAACAACCCCTCTACACCCCATTCATGCCCAAAGGGACCCCAAAACACAAGGAGGGGCGTCACTAGCTTCAGCTTACCGGAGAAGATCTCCCCACTGGCTGTGAGCAGCGCGGCGCCCACCGGGAACCGGCTGTAGGGGCAGTAGGCACAGCTCTTGGCCTCCCGGCTGCGGCGCAGCAGGAGCTGTAGGTGCTCTCTCGGAGGAGCAGCTGGGGCTGGGTGCTGCCTGTCACCCTCCATTCCTGCCCCTGCCTGCCCTGCCCGCTGACGCCGTGGTTAAATATTTCCTCGCCTGGAAAATAGGCTGGGCAGCACTGCCGGGATAACGCCCCTGCAGTGAACCACAGGGAGCATCCCTAGGGACAGCCCTGACCCCCCCAGGCATCACGCTCAGGGTGTCCTGTGTCCCCTCCCCATCTGCTGCCTTATGCTTTCCACTTTGTCCCTTTTGTACCTCCTCCTTTCTCCATCCCAGTGGAGCGTTTTCCCACTGCTGCCACCTCAATGTGTTTTTTTCTTTCCATTCTCAGCTGAAAAATTATTCTGCTGCTTTACGGTGAAAATGTCATTAAATCACCCCTGGGGAGGGGGAAGAAACAACAGGTCCCGATCAGTGAGATCAAAAGAAATACATTAATTTGATTGAAAGCAGATGGAATAATATAGATATAATATATATATATATACACACCACATATTCCCACTCCTTTTAACTACCACTGCCAGGAGGCAGGGAAAGCTGGCTGAAGGCAGAGCTGATAAAACCCATTTTGGGATACCCTCAACCCCAATTCTGTTGGTGCTTCCACGGGAATCAGCCCCTGTGGGGTAAAGTGCTCCCAGGATGCTGGGCTAATCAGCAAATTGCTCTTTAATTAAAGACGTCTCTTCCTCTCCCTTGCTGGAGGAGCTTCTTGCCCCATTTTCTGTCTGCACAAATGGGTATTCCAGCCCTCATATGATTTATAACTGCGGGTTTTGTCCAGTTTGCTGGCTCTGGGGAGGATTTTGATCTTCCCTGCTGGTTCTGGGAGCAAATCTTGGTGATGAGCTGCTGCTGACAAGCAACAACAGGCTGGGACATGGAAATGAATTGGGAGCAGTTTATGGTGTGGTACAAATGCCTTGAGCTGAGAATGGAGTGTGGGACAGTGAGAGGACACAGGAATCTCAAGAAATCAAATCCGGGATGCTGAGATCAGTATTGTCCCATGGGATAATGGTACAACCCATCTTCTGCACACTGTTCACCCTGGAACCTAATGACAACAGTTAGCTACTTGCAAGGGTAGGCAACAGGTAGTTAGAAGAGGATTTGGCAGACCTGAATCAGTGCAGAGCCTTATTTTCATCTTTCCAGGCACAAATCCTGGTTGTTTTCCCAATTGAAATGCACCACAGATGTTCCTGTGCCCCATCATGTGGTGTAATGCCCCCAAAACCTGGGAGAGAAAAGGAAACCCAGCCTAAACTGGACCAAACCTGTTGTTTTACCCCTTTCTCCCCCCCCCCCCCCCCTCACGTTTCAATCCCAAGGATACTTTGTGTGTCCCCAAGCCTGAGGGTACCCCTGCTGCATCCACAAGAAGCCTCATAGGTGAATGGGTGGAAAACAAGGGTTTGAGCTAAGAGCTGAACCCTAAATAGCCTCCGGCTAAGCAGTAGGGTTGAAATCTCATAGGTACCCCCACACAGCTCCCCCAAAATCTCCCCTAGGATGTGCTGTGGGGCAACATTTCATTTTCTCTAGAGAAAAACTGTCACAAGGCCTCAGACGGAATGAAAAGCAACAAGTGAAAAGCCAAAAAGGTTGGTCCAAGAGGAGCAGCAAGGAGTCTGGCTGGTTTGGGTATAATGGAGTAAAAAATGAGGTTTCTAGAGCATAAAAACGCCAGCAAACCTTCAGGATCTGCAAACCCCTTGTGCAGCACTCAGATCTGGGAAGAATTGCCCCTCTTTTCTCATACCAGGGCCAGAAACTGATGTCCAACCCTGCCCTGCATCACCGCCTGCATCCTGCCCTGATTTCCCCCTGGAGCTGTCCCTGGGGTCCGGCTGCTGCATGGATGGAGGGAGGACTGTGGTTCTTTCCCATCATCTCTACTTCCTTACCCGAGCACGGAGCGAGCGCGCGTCCGGCGGCGCGCACGGGGAGGAGGGGGACGTTTGCCGACGTTTCCCGGCGTTTCCCCGCATCCTCGGGGCCGGGGCGACGCGGGGAGGTGGAGCAGCCCGCGGAGAGCTGCATCCCCGCAGCCGCCGATCCCACCAGCAGGCGCAGGAAGCAGCGTCTCCGCATCCTCCGCTGAGCAGACGGCACCGGGATAACGGCATCCACATCCCACTGCGCTGGGGTAGGGGCTTCACACAAACACACACACCCCCCCGGGTGGGGGGGTGCTGGGACAGCCCCCCAAAAAACAGATTTGGGGTGCGGGGGGTGGGAAACCTCTTTGCTTGCAAGAGGGTCGGTGGGGGCTGTTGCGGCCGGGATTAGAGGAGCGTGGAGAGACCCTCGGCACAGCAGAGATGCTGCCCTGGCGCCGGAGCAAGTTTGTGCTGGTGGAGAACGAACGTAAGTGCAAGAGCAAGAGCCTGGGGCCGGGGCTGAGCTACGCTGCGCTGCTGGCCGGGTTCCTGCGCTCCTGCCCAGACCTCCTGCCCGAATGCCCGCTGGAGCGGCTGGGCAGCGTCTTCCGTGGCAAGCGCCAGAAAGTGGAGCTGAACAAAGAGGATCCGACGTATACGGTGAAGTACCTGGGCAACGCCGTCACCCTGCACGCCAAGGGCGAGGGCTGCACCGAGGAGGCAGTGGGCAAGATCTGGGCGAAGAGCGACGCGGGAGCCGGCGGGGTGAAGATGAAGCTGACATTGGGACCTCAAGGCATCCGCATGAGCCCGTGTGAGAAGGGGGCCCGGCGGCCAGGCCACGCGTACCTCCTGCACCGCATCACCTACTGCGCCGCCGACCGCCGGCACCCCAAGGTGTTTGCTTGGGTCTACAGGCACCAAGTGAAGAACAAGGCGGTGGTGCTGCGGTGCCACGCTGTCCTCGTGTCCAAGGCCGACAAGGCGCGCGCCATGGCCCTGCTCCTCTACCAGACCTCCTCATCCGCCTTCAACGAGTTCAAGCGGCTCAAGAGGCAGAACGACTTTCGCCACGTCCAGCAGCAGCTCCTGGGCGATGCCATCGTGCCCTTGGTGCCCCTGCGTCGGCTGCTCAACGCCAAGTGTCCCTACCGCCCGCCGGCCGAGCGCACCCGCTGCGCCCCGCGCCTCAGCTCCATCCTGGAGGAGGAAGAGGATGAGGCCTTCGGCAGCGGGGCACCACGGGGGGATGGCGCTGAGCGTGCAGCTGTGCTGCGCTTGGCCAGGGAGATGCGGGGCTGCAGCCTCCATGGTGTGCTGAGCCATGCTCACCCCATGGCGGGGACCGGCTGAACCTGGACCCCCCTGGGGATGGATGTGGACAAGACAGTGGCTTTATTCACAAGGCAGAGCCCTTGGGGGGGGGTGTGCATGTGTGATGCACCCCCCCGTTCCCACACACAAACCTGCTCTCGTGCCTCCTCCACAGCGGCCATAATAAACCAACGTGTTTTTCTGTGGTGTAGCAGCGCCTGTGTCTCGCCTGCACCATGGGAGAGGAAGAGTTAAGCTCAGCACCGAGGAAAATGGGGGGGTTAAACCGAATTTACCCCTCCAAAGGGAAGCCAAAGGGGGCTGGGGGCACCCAGCGCTCTCTGCACTCTCCCTGCAGCACCAAGGCTGGCAGATCTCGCCGTAGCCATGGCAACTTGCTTTTATATATATGTATCTATATATCTGTATAGAGCTGGGGGCGGCACAAGGCTGTGAGGGGGATTCGGCCTCTTGGACCCCCACTGCAGAGTGGGGTTTGCCCACAGCCCCCACCTCCCACCCCAAAAGCAGTGCCAGGGACTGAAAATCGATTCATTTACCTCAAATCACTGCTTTTTCCTCCTGGTTTGCTGCTTTTCCAGAATTAGCAATAGCGAAGGGAACGGGGGGCTGGGGGGGAGCATGATCTTTGTGTGTTGTGTCCCCCCCAGCACACGGCTGACAAGGACCCTGCATGGGCTGTGCAAGACAGACCCTTTGAAATGGGTCTGGGGGCTGCTTCTCTATAGACCTCATGCCCAGACATGGCTTCAATGCGGAGGGGCTTTGGGGCTATGGTGGGGGCCTGCTGACCCACACCACAGTGCTCCCCAAGGCGCTATGGGGCTTTGCAGGGGGTGGGATTTGGGCTTCCCCCCCCAGGCCCTTTGGGGTAGGGGGTGCAGGACATGCTGGGGTGCTCCCCCAGTGCCATGGGAGGAGCTGTTAGGATTTGGGCCCCATACCAAGATCCTGATGGGATCCAGGGATTGTGGGCCTGGAGCTTATGAAGCTTGTTCCTCCCTCCAACACCAGAAGGGGGGAAAGCAGTCCTGCTCCCCCATACGCTGGATTTACCCCCCAGAGGAGGCCAGGATATGGGCAGACCCCTCCAGGCCCCATGGGGCTGAGGGCGGAGGTTTGGGTCCCCAAAACAAGGCCTTTTGGGGGCGGTCTTTGCACCTCCACTCCCAGCTCAGCTCCCCCCCCCGCCTTGGAGGACTCCGCGTCTCTATGGTGGCGGCGTCACCCGCCAGAGCGCCGCTGATTGCGTCATCACCCGTGGCCGGTTGCCGCGGTAACAGCAGTGGCCATGGAGGGCGGCGGGCGGCCGTCGCTGGCACAGGCCGCACTGCTGGCTGCCAGCACCGCGCTCACCGCCCTCGTCTGCTCCGTGTACCGGCACAGGGCCCGTGTCGCCCGTGGCCTCGAGGTGGGTAACGGGGGGTCCCCGAGGGAGAGCACGGGCCCGGGCAGGAGCCGCGGCCTGGTCTCTGCGCCGGAGCCGCGGCCTCGTCCCACCGCCTGAGCCGCGGGTTCTGCTTCCCTCTCCGCAGGGCGCCAGGAGGGTCCGGCTGGACGAGGACCTCCGGGCGGTGTTGCTGGAGGCTCCGGGGCGCTGCGTGCCCTACGCTGTCATCGAAGGTAGGGGTAGGGCCTATTGCATGAAGTTACACAGGTATACATACATGTACTATATATGTATATGTGTGTGTATATATATATATATATATATACCTATACCGGGAGGGAGGTTAGGGGCACATCCTCCCCCTTTCACTCCCTCTAGTGGAAAGTGACCCTACCCATGGCAGGGGCTTGGAGCTGGATGAGCTTTAAGGTCCTTTCCAGCCCACACTATATTCCCACTCTCAGATGGGCACTGGCTCTGGACAGCACATTCCACAAGCTCCTGGCTTTTGTGCCCCCCATTATGTTGTGATCCTGCCTATACCCGTGTACAGCTGGGGAGCATCTCACACACATGTGTTTCTCTTTCAGGGGTGGTGGAGTCTGTGAAGGAGACCTTGAGCAGCCAGTTTGTGGAGAACTGCAAGGGCGTTGTGCAGCGGCTGACGCTGCAGGAGCACAAGATGGTGTGGAACCGAACAACACACCTCTGGTACGTGCCTGGTGCATGCAAACCTCCAGCTTTCACAGCAGCCAAAATGCCCTCAGAGGGTTTGACACACTGAAATACCATTGCACATGGGCAGACCGGTGGAGGTGCTTTAGACCTGGACCCACAGCAGCCCTAATTCCTACATAACCATTCCCAGGCACTGCTGTAGTTTCTACCATGGAATCACAGAATCACAGAACACCAGACTGGTTTGGGTTGGAAGGGGTCTTTGAGCTCATCCAGTTCCAACCTCTGCCACGGACAGGGACACCTTCCACTAGAGCAGCTTGCTCCAAGCCCCTGTGTCCAGCCTGGCCTTGAGCACTGCCAAGGATGAGGCAGCCACAACTTCTCTGGGTACCTTGTGGCAGCACCTCAGCACTCTCACAGGAAAGAGCTTTCTTATCTCCAACCTGAACTTCCCCTGTTTCAGTCTGAACCCATCACCCCTTGTCCTATCGCTACAGTCCCCGATGAAAAGTCCCTCTCCAGCATCCTTGTAGCCCTTTTCAGATGCTGGAAGCTGCTCTGAGGTCTCCACGCAGCTTCTCTTCTCCGGGCTGAACAGCCCCAGTGTCCTCAGCCTCCTGATGATCATTGTTATGTCTGTCAATCCACAAAACAAGCCTTTAGGGACACACTAACCATCATCTTTGCTTCCTCCCCTTCTTCAGGAACGACTATGAGAAGATCATCCACCAAAGAACCAACACAACTCCCTTTGACCTGGTCCCTGCAGAGGAAGGCACCACTGGCATCACTGTGAGGGTGATGAAGCCTCTGGACGCAGCCGAGCTCAGCCTGGAGACGGTGTATGAGAAATTCCACCCCTCTGTCCAGTCCTTCGCGGATGTCATCGGCCACTACATCAGCGGGGAGCGCCCCAAGGGCATCCAGGAGACGGAGCAGATGCTAAAGGTGGGCACGGCGCTGACCGGAGTGGGCGAGCTGGTCCTGGATAATGCCACTATCAAGCTGCAGCCCCCAAAGCAAGGCATGCCCTACTACCTGAGTGCCATGGATTTCAACTCCTTGCTCCACAGACAAGAATCCAGAGTCCGGTTCTGGAAGATCCTGACTGTGGTTTTTGGCTTCGCTACCTGTGCCATCCTCTTTGTCATCCTCCGGAAGCAATACCGGCACCACCGCGAGCAGCAGCATCTCAGGCAGATGCAGGATGAGTTCCGTCAGGCCCAGGAGCGCTTCATGAGGGAAATGAACGTGGAGGGGGGAGAGACACTCAAAAATGCCTGTGTCATCTGCTTGAGCAACACCAAATCCTGCGTGTTCCTGGAGTGTGGGCACGTGTGCTCCTGTAACGAGTGCTACCGGGCACTGCCCGAGCCCCGGCGGTGCCCCATCTGCCGACAGGACATCACCAGAGTGGTTCCTCTCTACAACAGTTAAATTCAGTGCCTGTGGTGGAGAGCTTTTCTCCTCTCACAAAGGGGTGTCCTCACCTCACTGCTTGGGTCAAGGGAAGGGGTGGGAGCTTGAGTGAGCAGGTGCTTCAACCTGGGGGGCAGAACTGGGGCTTAAAAGGTGATATTGCAGCTGATGGGGGCTCACATCATGCTCCAGATGGGGGGGGGGGAAGATGAGTCCTCACAAAGGGCTTGGTGCTTGGCCTGGAGACATAATTTGAAGCTCTTCTGTTAGGAGTTGGACTCCAAGGGTTTGCTTCATAAACCTGCAGGCCTTACCTGGCTTAGTGGGGGGAATAAAGCATATTGAGGATTCTCAGAGGCTGCATAATTCGAGCCACACTGGCACCCAGCATCAGGGAGTGGGTTTGTGTGTGAACACAAGTGATTTTGCCATCATCCACAATGTTGGTTTGGGACTGTATTGCAGCAGGACACGAGAATGGGGAGAGAACACGCTGTGGCTTGAGCTGGGGTAGCAAAATAGGGTGTAAAGTAATAAAATAGGCTCAAAAGTGTGTTTGTCTCAGATTGTTGAGGGTGAGGCTGCGCTGATGAGCCCTGGGGCAGAGAAAATCACCCCAAGCTGTGATCAAGGTTGGGGTTGGGATCCTGTTCCTCACACACACACACACACTGAATCCAACCCTGCCGTCCCCTCATCTGCAACACTGGATCCACAAAAGGAAAGCTCCCAAATCCCTCATTTTGCCACAGATCACGTGCAGCGCCAGCACCCACAAGGGTTAACAAACCCAACGTGCCACTCCAGTTCATGTTTGCTGTGGGGGCACTGAGGTTTTTATTAAACACCAAGTGGGCAGCCCCTGTTTTAGGGGCCTGGAGTAGGAACATCCAAAACCCCCAGGATCTGGGGGAAGAGCACATGGAACATCAGCTGTAGATGGCGGTGGCTGCCTGCCTGCGCACTGCCTGCACTCCAGAAACCCAGAGTCACAGTGGGAAAAGCCAGGATCCAGATGGCTGAGTCCTCCCTCTTCTCCCTGTGGTTCCTGGGGACCAACCAGCCCCAAAAGCCCCATCACCTCCTCAGGAGCAGTGTGAGGGACACATGGACATACACCCCATAGCAGAGTGGGGCAGGATGCGGCCTCGGAGCCTTGCTGGGGGATCGGAGCTGTCACTGTCACAAAGAGCCTAAAAATACCCTTGTGGGGGGGCTGTGCTTTCCCCATCCCCTACTCCTCCTGTTTCTAGCTTTCCCCCATGATAGCTCAGGCGGAGACGCAACCTTATGTAAGGAGCTGACAGCTCGGGGGTGTGTGGGAGAGGGGCTCCTGGAGCTGGGGGCTTTGGAAACACAGGGTTTGGAGATGGGAGCAGCGCATCCCAGCCCCTGGGCATGGGACACCCCATCCTGACCGCGTCCTGCTCAGCTTCAATCCGAGCCGCTTGCAAGTCCGGTATTGAAATCACAGCCTGGTCTTAGTTATGGTGTCCCTGGCCAGGGCAGGAGGTTGGAAGTGGATGATCTTAAGGCCCTTTCCAACCCAAACCATTCCATGATTCTGGAGTAATCCATGAGCTGAGCTGTTGTAGCCCAGCCTGTGGAAATGGGCTCTTTGCTGCCCTCCACGTTGCGCCCACAGCTCTGCTTTGCAGATGCATCAGGGATGCCAGAACACACATACACCCCCCACATATAGGGGCTGCATAGAACTATAGCCCTGGTCTTCCCCAGACTGGCCCTTTGTTGAGCAATAACCACAATGAGCTGCTCTGCTGTGGCAGCACTGCTGGGAAAAGCTCATTGGAAAGTTCTCAGCAACCCCAAAGTCCTCTGGCAATCCCCCAGGAAGAGCTTGTGCAGGGCCATGTCCTGGGAACCCACAGCCACGCGTGCCCTGACCGATTCCATGCACTGCAGCCCCCCACGGAGTGCCAGAGACCCCACAATGGCTTATTGCTGTTGGACAGATGTGGGGCTGAGCCCACACTCCCTGGGGACATGCCTGAGCTCCCCAGATGGAGCTGTGGGCAGCTCCTGCCCCCCACCCCGGGATGCCGTAGGGCAGCTCAAGGCTCCACAAGGACACTGCGGGGCAGCTCCGGGCTCCTTGGGGATGCTCTGGGGCAGCTCTGTGCTCCCTAGGAATGCTGTGGAGCAGCTCCGAGCTCCCTGGACTCAGCGGGAGGCTCCGGTGGGGCAGCCCCGGGGGATCCCCGGGGGGTCGCCCACCGGAGGCGGTGCCGGGGCCGGTCCCGGGGGACGATCCGCTCCCGCCCCGTCCCGCCCGGTCCCGCCCCCCGCTCCTCTATCGCTG
>JASSUY010032917.1:0-76300 GCA_032466535.1 Forpus xanthops
CCCAGCACGGCCAAGGCAGCCGCCATGATCCCTGCCACCGGTGACCTCTGACCCGCCAATCACTTCCGGTCACGGCTGTCAAGCCGTTGCCATGGCACCGCTCCGAGCCTCTTAAAGGGCCCGCAGTCATCCCACACAACCCCCGCGCCTCCTCCGGACCCGCGCTGGGTTACAGCCCCAGGTACCCCGAGGAGCCATGGCGGCAGAAGCAGCTCCTGTTCCACACAGGAACATGCCGCTGCCCTGGGGTTCCAAGAAGGAAAGCGCCAGGAGGTTTGAAGTAAAGCTTTATGCATGTGTAAAAGCAAAGTGAGCCCTTGCCCTGCTGCCCAGAGCTGCTGGATTGAGATCAAAGCGACCCAGGCTCTTTCTGACCCCACAAGCATTTAACATGCACAGACGAACATGCCTCTCTGCAAGAGTCCTGCGAAATGCAAACACGAGGGCAGAGCCTGACCCAGCACCCGTTTAGGGATATTTGTCCCTGGTGGGATCACTCTTTTCTACCGCAGTTAGTTTTGAGCTCCTCTGAAGTGCCTACCATCACCCGGGGAGAATCGACTGCCTTAATAAGTACCTTTGCAGAACTGGGAATCATTCCTCAATTTTGTCAAAACTTGAATTTTTAAACAACTAAATAAAATAAAAAAGAAAAATAGGGAATTGGCACTCAGGGAATCTCACCCTAAAAGTCATAAAAAAGTGTTTGAAATTTCATTGTCAACCCTTTTTTGAGGGATCTAATTTGTTCATTCAGACTGTAGAAGTAGGGGCTATGGGGGGACTTAGCTGTTGTCTTCCATTGGTGGTTGGTTATTGAGAATGAGAGCCAGACTTCTCAGAGGGGCACAACAAACAGATGAGAGACACTGGCTGCAGCAAGAGAAATCCCAAATAGATATTGGGATTGAATTCAAGCAGTGGAAGAGGCTTGTGCAAAGTCCAAAGACCTTGTGCAACCTCAAAATCGGTATGGACAAGGTCTCAAGCAAAAGTAATACGAGCCTCAAAGCCTTCAAAATCACTTAGCTGAAGCAAAGAAAGCAACTACTGTGTCTTGTGACAGAAGGCTGTTTGCTCAGTGGTTCAGCTTACCTGGCTTGTGCTGACTACAAAACCTGCATTTGGTCACTTAGTTATCGAGGTTCCCCCACCCAGGCAGCTCCAAAGAGTGACCCCTCCATCCTGAATGGATGTCTAAGACAGCTCAGCACATGGGGAGCTGAAATGACTTACTTTGGTAGTGCTCACAGGCTTTTGAGGCTCCTGGGGAGAGAATCAGGGCATCTGCAGTGATGGCATCTGCAATACAGGCCTCCTGGTACAGCCCTGGAATGCTGTCCCACATTATTCTACTGCTGTTGTACAGGAAGGGGAGAGAGGTGAAACTGCAGTCATCTTCATGTGGCTTTGGGTGTTTGCAATGCAGGGAAGCTACAGTTCTTTTCATTAGTTTGATAAACTGATAAAGGGAAAAATGCCAATGCTCTCTGCATGGCAGAAGTCCATGTTAAAACGGGTTAATAAAATCTTGTTGATTTTGTAGCTAAGTAAGGAGCTCTGTCATTCTGTATTGCTGAGCACCAAAACGTGGGCCTGAATCTTACTGCAGTCCACCCCATGCCATTTCAAGTGTGACCCTGGAAAAATCACTTCCCTCTCTCTGTCAGTGTAGTAGGAATAATGACACTTTGCTCTTGCTGAGAGTGCTGACAGGAGATAGTAATCAAAGTTTGTAATTTGAGTAGAAAATGTGAAATGCTATCCAGCTCTCTTTACAATGCCAATACCTGGCTATACAAACTTCCAGTTAAGCTATTCTACTTGTAACTGCGGAGAAAACAATTTGCTAAGGCAGATAACAATGAGTAATTGTGTTCCTGTTTTCCTTGAGGAGCCCAAAGCAATTCTGTACTGTTTGTAGAGAAATCATTTTGTCTATCACGTTGGTGTGCAGCCTCCTGAAGAAGAACATGACATCTTTGCAACCATTCTCTGTGGCACGCTATTAGAAAATACAAAGGAGAATTTCATTTTCAGATGCAGCTACACAGGCAAAGTAGATAAGCACCTTGTGCTTTACAATGCTTAACGCTGAACTTGCTTGAGGTGAGTTAGTTTAACCGTCTTGTTAGAAAGCAAGAGGTCTGCTCAAGAAAAATACAGGCATTCATAATGCTCCTACAGTTTTTGTGAAAGTGGAAAGTACAATTTCTACAGCCAAAGACAACAGTGAGGGGAAGAAAAGAATGTTCACTATTCAGCAAAAAGGAAGAATCCAGCTGACTGGAAATGTATGTGCATTTCAGAAGGCTTTGTTGAAATAATATCAAGGTACTGGCTTCACCTCCACACCAATAGTGCCATTTCAAGCTGAAGTCAAGCTTTGGACATGTTTAAAATAAAACAATATAGATTTAACTTAGCCACAAAACAATTCCTGTGGGAAGACCTGGAAACAGCAAGGCCTGATTTCCAATAAACTTGCTCCTTGCATCCCTCATCTCTGTCCCTACTGCATTAATTTTGTCTCCTCCCCATACCATGGATGACAGCCCTGCGAAGCAAGAAGCAGTAGGTGTGGGCTGGCCAGTGAGTACCAGCTGCCAAAAGAAACAATAATGTTTGCTCAGTGGGGGCATGAATTTAGTTCTCGCTCCTCTGGCGTGCTGGCATGCTGTACTAACACGTCTTGTAGGAACAGGAAAAGGGAGATTTTTGGCTACAGCTGGGGTAGGCTTTACAAAATGTTTTTAGTGATATGCTGTGCAGTGGAACTGTTCCATCCATCCTCTGTTGGCATAGTTCACCTGGATGTCAAGTGGCATTATGGAGCTCATAACAGAGGGGAGACAGAGGAGGGGAAAGCACTTGAAATCAGTGTGTCGTTAACTACAGCAGTATGCCTAAAACTTTTTAGTTTTAATCACTTTGCTTAATTCTGTGTTTCACTCATAAACTAAGTCCCCCTGGGGCCTGTATGTGAGCTGAGAGAAATGACAGACCATGTGGCACTCAGAACGAGAGCACAGATAAGCAATATGGAAAATATCTTTAAGCAGCCAGTCATGCTGCCCTAAAGCTGCCAAAAAAGCGGCAGAAAGAAAACTCATGTTCTGCTCCTTGCAAAAGCCTCAGTCGCTTGAACAAGGAGACTCTCTAGGAGCTCTTGTCGGTAAATGGCCTGGTCTGTGCCTGCATCAAAAGGTTTTCAAATTGTGACCCACAAGCTACTATGGGTCTTCCAAGAGCCTGCTGTTCACATGGCTACTTCAGCCTCCTAAATCACATCAGAACGTGCTAAATGATTTCCCAATGGTCCTATGAGATGTAAACAAATGAAGAATTAACCCCAGAGATGTTACTGAAGAGTGGAAGAAAGAGGATTGTGTGAAATAAAGGGAAAGATGAGAAGGGATCATAATAAATGCAAGAGGTAGGAGCTGATGATTCTTTCCCCATAGACCTCCACCCCAGAGAGCAGTGCAGATACCTTCATCAGAGCTTCTACAGTGTTTTCTCCTAAAATGCTTTAGGCTGGCTCTGCCCTAATCCCATGCTCTGCCCTAACACACCTCATATATCTCATTTGCTGAAAATGCAGTGCTCCATATCTACCCAGATTTTTCTTCTCTCCTGGGTTTTCTAAGCAAATTTCACTGCCTGTGAGAGGAGCTGAGTTAGTTGATGTCTGGATCATTCACCTTCACTTTCTTACTTTTCTGGAGGGTTTGAGATAAGGATATGATAAGCCCACATAAAGATTTTCACCTCTCCATCTGCTGTCGAAGAAAAGCAGATATCCGAGCCCACATACCTTCCTAGGTGTGGAAATTTGCTAACTGCTCATAACATGCCTAAGCTGCACTTTTTAAATTACTTTTCTTCAACAGCAGAAGTAGAGAAGGGGCCTTGACTCAAAGAGTATCGGCACAGCAGTGAGAAGAGATTATATCAAAACAGGGGAGGCAGTGACAGCATGGAAAGCTTGCACTGATTTAAGCTGGTATAGTATTTCTGGTGCCAGTAAGATAGGTGTATATCTCTGGAGACAGACTAAGCTCGTTCTTATGCACAGCCCCATGAACAGCAAACAATAAAGGCCACTGTTAACTGCCCTACAAATACAGTAACTGGCACAGGTGATACAATGGATTTAGCTGATTTGGGAAACACTATGAGTTTAAATGTTTTTACTATCAAATTCAGAAAGCATCTGCAGGTATAACTGTGAAAAGCAATTCAATAAATTACTGTGTTTTTTAACTCCCCAAAGCTAAAGAGAAGATGGATTTAATTCAGAAATGTTTATTTGATTTAGTTGCTGTTTGGTTCACAGGAGACTCCCCACAGGGGCAATAAAAGCCAAGGCTGCCTTTTTTATAGTGCACAGATTTTACACTGCAGTCCTCTCCAGTCTTTTTAAACATGCCCCTCTCCTGTTTCAAATACTAAGAAATTCCATTCATCACAACTCAGAAATTTCAGAAATGGAAACGACCTATTAAGCCTTATGAACCTCCTCCTGAGCATTGCAGAATTGCTCCCTGTAGTGCATTTGGGCCTTTAATATTTTGTCCATCAAGTTTAGAAGGTCACATTACTGAAGTGTTTTAAATCACATCTCATGTTTGTGTAAACAAATACGTGGTTGTTGCATTTCAGCGTAATTGCTCTTGCAGATGTACCAGCAAAAGGAGTAGCCAGGAAAAATGGCAGGTGCCAGTGCGAAGGAGGATTGTTTTGCTGTTAAATGTGATTAGTGCTGTGCACTGTGGGCTTTCAACTATTGCTCTTTGGAGAATGGTCATTCTAATGCCACTCATTAGCAATTTGCTGCTGGTCACTTTGGAACAGCATGTTTCCTACAAATTGCTCCTATTAGTCACCAGTTCTTGTCTAAATAATTGGCTACGAGAGACTGTGCGTGCGCCTGTATGAGGCAGGAGTTAACAGGATGGCAGAATGTATGGGTACATTGTTAAAAAATACATACTTTACATTTTTTGAATGCCAAAAAATAACAGAATCAGTTCAGATCTCTTTTCCACTGGGATCAGGTTGGAACTGCACCACCAAAGTCCAATGGAGCCATTTGGACAGCCAAAGATAATGTACATGAGATCAGTAAGTGGCAGCAATACAGCAGTACATTTGGTTGTCTCTGAAATGCAGTCATCTCTGGCATGAAACCTGGCAGCTGTTTCACATAAAATGGTATGGATGTGGACCAATATCCTTCAGGAAAGAGGAAGAGAAAGAGGATAAAGAGCATGGAGTGGCACTAGTTTGCACCTTCTGGATTCTTGTCACCATCCTGTTTAGCAAAAACCCCTAAACGGTGTTGTTAGTTCAAGTACCTACTGCTTAGGCAGGCTTGTATCTCATTGAAAATAGGGGCTTTGGCATGACAGAAAATGAAAGGAACAAAAAAAAATTGCCTACTAAAAAGAAAAATGCTGTGGCATTGAAAGCAGGTCACAGTCAGTAGCACATCAGCATTCAGCTATGCCATTCTCATTCAGAGCTTCAGTCTTCCCACTGTACTGCCTGAATACATTCTACTTTAGGTTACTGCCTGACTGCTCTTCTGGTCCTACTGTACATGGTTTGTGAAAGTTTGAGAGTGCAGGAGTAAAAGGTTACAAATGTCCTCCAGTACAACTCATGTCATTTTATTGTTGATGGGGTACTTTAGAGATGCCAGAAAAAAGGGCTTTGAGATCATACAACTCTGGAGCCTCTGAAAACTTAGAGTAGGACTTTAATGCAGGCATGTTTGACAGAGGTGTGGAGAGAAGCAGTAGGATCTTTGAATCCAAAGCTCCCCGTTTCTGGACTGATGTAGAGAGCACTGGATGATTATTCCCCAAGGTCTGAGTAGGAGACTTAGGGAGGTACTGGGAAAACAGAGCTTAATTATTGCTGTCATGGGAGGAGGCGGCAGTGCTGGGACAATGGATGGGGGTTGGAGAGATGGGATAGAGGAGCCAGCCTTACATAAACTATTTCTCAAAGTTACATAATGGAGAATAGTAACAATACTAATGCACTTTTGTAATGCATTCCTATGGAGATTTAAAATGCTTTGAGAAAGTAAGTAAATATTATATGATAAGGTGGCAGGCCAAGAACCCAGAACAATGAGAAAATAAGTGGATTCCTTGCAACTGTGGGGAGAATCAGAAGTGTGGTGGGGAATAGAATTAAGGCCTGCGAGTCCTCTGAGCACATGGTCACAGCCTCTCAAATGCCCAGGTCTGCTGGACAGGAGGAAAGCTGACAGGTTAAGAAGAAATTTCCCTTACATTAGGAAACATAAGAACAAAGAAGCACATTTTTCAAGATGGGAAAAGATGTTTGGTGAAAACAACTGAGAAACATTTTGGGTTCCCAGGATTTTATTACCTTTTCTAGTGTGAGCCAAAGGATCCTGTCCAAGTTTCCAGAGATTATTCCTCACAGGAAAAACAAAGCCCTAATAAAGGACATAGCAATTGCATGGTAAAAACAACAACAATAATAAAAAGATGTCTTTTGTTTAATCACCTGGACAGACCCAGTGTGATGCAAATAAAATGTGGGATAACAAGTTCCAAGAGACAGGTCACATCTGCAGAGGCTTGTCAGGCCAACAACAACGACAAGCGAGACAGAGTGAGGTGCTGGTGAGGAAAGAAAACACTTCCAGTAGCCCATGCCACCCTATGGGCTCGTGGTCAAACTGCTGTTTGTCATCAGTGCCAGTGACCCTCAGGAGTTTTCTGCCTTCCCAAAAACTGTTTGAAATGCACACTAATTTCCCAGTGGAAACAAACCCATCATCTCTCCCTCCTGTCTTCCTGGGCTGGAAAAGTCAGTCCCTTTGGAGTTACCATGAGGGAAGCAACCCAACCTTGGGAGCAATCACTGGATGCAGAGGGACCTACATCCTGTGGAAGGATGTACCTTATGCTTTTAAGTACGTCTGGCCCGTGTAACAAAGAGTGCTGCAATCGCCCCGCTCATCTCTGGCCACTAGCTGTTTTGTGATGAGGTCAGCCCCTGGCCGATGCTGTGCTGGACATATAGCTTGGTCCATTCCAGCTGCTCTGCCTCCACTCATCACATACATCTGCCCACTTGCCCTCCCTGCCTGCCTTTGGGTGGCTTCAGTTCATGTGCAGGAACCTGGGGCAGTTCCTATGCCATGTGTCCTCTCTCCTGCCTGCAGAACTGCTTTGAGCGGGACAGGTCGTCCAGGGGAAGTTTTAGCTGGGCAGATCAGATTATGTGGTTCAGGACTTTCCCTGCAAGACAGAAATGGAGCCTCCATCAAAAACTCAGCTCTCACTCTTCCTGGGCTGAAACAAGGGCTTAACTGTTCAGCCAGATGTAACCATCCACAGGACATGTATGTCCTGTCATATGAAATGCAGTACCTAATAAATAATGACCTGTATTTCTCCAATTGCAATATTTAACAACCATTTGTGACAGCAGTGTTGTAATAGGTCAGCGAGCAGCCAGATATTGCCCCCATTTCTGGACAGGGAGACCTAGAGCACAGACCCATTGCTGAAGACCACTTCCTTTTCCAGAAGGGGTGGTGCATGGTCTCCTCCCCTGATATAATCCATCCACAGGCAATACTGCTGCCAGGAAGAGCTGTAATCTCCCCTGGGTGTGGGGAACAGCATAATGAACATCTCCAGAACACCCTCCCTGGCTCATTCTTATCTGTGAGCTTACCCATTGGTTTGGGAAGGCTGCACAAGTAACTGCCAGGAAGAATTTGGCCATGATTACATGAAATCCAGTGCTGTTTGGTCAGTCTTGAGCTGACATTCTCCTCTGCTCTTTCTCATTGCGGACAGGATCCGGCATTCTGGGTGTAAGCAAACACAGCAGCTGAGGCTGGCACGGAGGGGATGGAGCCGGCTTCAGAAAAAGCATGTGGCTTTCCAAACATCTTGCAGTCCAAAGCAAAACCAGCAGTTCTGACATGCTGTGAGCAATAAACAATGAGCTTTGTCAGCATGTCTAGAGGAAATGATAATTCCCGGAGTGTGAATGATGAAATGTTAACCAAGATGGAGGCTTCGGATAGCACTGTGGTTAGGAAAGCATATGTGCATCAGTGTGGAGGAGCTGACACTAAGGCAAAAAGCCCTAACTATGGCATTAAGATCTTCCAGCTCTCTCAGTTTACTCCACAGTGGTGTTTTCTCCTGATCCCTACATAAAGCATAAAGCATTGCTTATGCTGAAAGGGAGATTTGGACTATTGCAATCAGCACTTGAACCCACCCTTCTTGCTGTGTCAATTTTCATCTCCTACTGCTCACCACTGACATTCAGCCCTCTGAGACATGCAGGATTCTGTGCAGGTCAATTTACTATTGTGCATGCATTACAAGATTGGTTATCCCTCTTCTCCATTCTTTGTACTAACAGGCAGCTCCGACTGCTCTGGTCCTTTCAGTGTAACATCAAGCCTAATGAAATCAATGGGAGTGTTGTTATAGGTTACAATGACCTTAACAGAGATCAGATAGCCCATGCTTAAATATTTTGCAAATCATTTGCATAGTTTCAAGGCCAAAAAGAGTTAAAGTGTGTTTTTCCCCTCTGCTTGGAGGATTTTAAACCTACCCAGAGCAAACCATGTGAAATGTTTACAGTCACTCCAGCAATTAACAGCATTGATATGCATGTATTAACAGAAAACAAGAATAACTTGGATCAGACAAAAGAGTGCAATTATTCACAGTAATAATATTAATTTCAAATTGTCATCACCGTAGGAGTCTCTTACAATAACCTTGAGAGTTATCTTAGCATGTGTGACAGAGGACATATGTGCGTATGAGATCTGATTACACAATAACCTTTTCTTGACGTGCCTTATGAAACATGGACCCTTGATATCCCTCTCCAGCCACCCATCCTGGGGTTGTTTTAAAATATGACATTTAGTCCCATTATTAAAAGCTGGAGAAAAGAAAAAAAAAGAAAGACTCAGTGTTCTGCTATGGCTAGTGTTACCCTCAGGCATTTCTGGCATGTTTCCGTTGTAAATTCATTTTACATGTGGCCAGGAAATACAACATCTTGTTGCATCATGTAAAGAAAATACCATATTTCTTCCCTGGTGCTCATTTCCAATCTACCGAAGCATCTGGTGGGAGCATGTCTGAAGATCTGCCTTTAAATGTAAAAGTTTTAATCCACAATGCAGTTTTACACCCGAGTCACATCTTGAAAGAACAAGGTTAAATCACGTTTCACTTTTCACCCTTTTCAATAGCGAGTTTTTACTGTGCTTCTCTCTTTCAAGCATAACAGTGGTTTTCTTTCCTACCAAAACCTGGTTTTGCCACTCTCACTTCTGGGCAATCCGGTTTTGGATGGAGATAAAAATTAACACTGCTTTCCAGGAAAATCCAAGCACTGTGAGTTTCCACCAAAGCCTGGCCCACAGCTTAACATGTCCAAGATTTGCCGCACCCTTAGCAAAAAAATACAGAATACTACACAAGTAATAAAAGGCCAAATACTCCGGCTCCCATGAGTCATACTGCAGGGCTTGAGATGATGGCTAGCCACAGCTTGGCATTTGATAGAGGGGCACAGATTTGTTGGAGGATATGAGGGTTCATCTTCTGTATCATAAACATAGCCTTTCTCACCTCTTGTTTCTCTTCCTCCCACTCTGGACCAAGCCAACATCTACCTCACCATTCCCATCATTCTCACAATGGCAACCCTTAAAAACATCTGTTGGGCATTAGCAGGAAGGTGGTGAGCCATTTGAACGCCATAAAAATTACTTTCATTGCTCCTACTAAGCCAAAGTCCAAGCCACATAGTCTTGCATGCTGCTCGCACAGTGCCTGTCAACTCATTGCCCCATGCATATGAGTCTGGGCCTCTGCTGTGCTCATCTCCCTTGACCAGCCTGTTTCTATCTCCACACCTTGCCTTCCATGAGGGTGTCTCTGTCACTTGGCTAGTATGGGAAGTGAGATATGGATAAGACAGATTGCATTTCTCAGCCGTCAGACTGGTTCCTCTGACATAAGCCTCATGCTCATAATAGAAGCAGGAAAATCTGAGAAAATACATCTGATGCAATTAGTGTAACCTTTCTGCCAGGTGGTTAACAGCAGAGGAAAACGTCTGGATTTAATATACCCATGGCCCCTCTTGATAAAGGACTAAATTCCAATCTCCACTTAGAAACCTGAGAAAAGTAAAATATCCTCCCTGAGAGCTCTTAAAGAGATGGATTTCCACCACTTACTTGCATTCCTAGATCTTTATTAGGCAAGAGGGAGCACAGTCATAAAGCTAAGCAAAACCAGCAATGGCAGTATACATCCAGATAATGAGCAAAAGACCCCTCTTTTTCAGATCTGCTGGCAGGGGTCCACCTCCCTCTAGTGAAAAGAGTCACACAGGGAGAGTCCTGTGGCCCCAGCACCCCACCTGGGGTCAGGATCAGTGACCAGTCCTAGCTAAGGCAGCAACAGAGGACCCCAACTTTGCTACTGGTACTACGGATAGAACAGCCCTCAGCTTTCCTGCACAGTCACACAAAGACCTAGTGATGCTCCACACCACCCTTTGAACAAATCAGCTGTGTAGTATGGAGCTGCAAGGGAGGACTTTAGGCAACAGAGTGCCATCAACCCATATTCAGTTACCAACAAACTGATGCTGGCATGTGGTCTACCCTCTTGCACTGCACTTACTCTTACAGCACTCTTACATCCTGGTAGAGCCTACAGGCAAAGGTCGAGAAAGAAGCACTATTCCAGACTCCTTTATGGCATGTTGTGCAAGGGACAGACCACTTTCCTGTGTAACTGTGATGCTGCTTTCTTCAAGACACTATCATACAAGTCAGATGTCCACATCAGTATGTCCTGAGCACAAGGCTCCTTAAGGCTGGAAAGGAATAAATGTGGTTTCCAAAACTATCCTATCTGATCGGTTGGCACTTGACTGAGTGGTTGCATCATCCCAGTTCAGAGGCAAGAAGCTCACCTGTCCTGTCTGTTGGGTTGTTGTAATCTGCTCTGTCCAGTACTGTAACTCCAAACTATATGGAGGCTGCTGCTCCATGATGACTAGTGTGTGCCCAAGGCAGCATTTACCATGAGAGGTATTTCTACATGAGCACCATCATCTGCAACTGCTTATAAATAATTTGGGGCTGAAGATGTAAATGCTAATCTTCCATCTGAAAAGCCTAGATAATTTCATTCATTTAGTTAACCTTAGGAGACAGACAGTCTTTCCCCCTCCATTCTGCCTTACTGGGCCTGTTTGGAGATTACTGAATTACCCAAGGGCTGAGTATTAATTCAGTTAGCTTTAGGCTGGATTCTTTGCCACATACAACTAAGTTTGAAACTAAGCATTAATCTTAGAGATGAAGGTGTAGAGGTTTTTGGGAAGGTGTATGTGGAAAATACTAAGTGTAGGAGGTTTGGATGTTTTCCAGGTTTTATATATTACAGCCTTTTGCCTAATTTATACTTTGTGCTCATCCTGAACCTAGAAACATAATCAGAAACCTTAAGAGAGCCCTTTTGAAGAGGCCCTTTAAACCTACCTTCTCCAGAAGAAAAGGGAGGTGCTTTCTTCTAGTGTGAAATCCCTCATTAGAACAACACACGGCCTTGACTCCAGAGCAAGAAGCAACAGGCAGGAGTCAGGACTGAAGAAGGAGACTACATGGAAAAGACATAGTCCAAACAGCAGCAAAAAGGCAACATGAATTGTCCAAGGGCATTATCCAGGCAGCTTCACTCTTCTCTGCCTCCATCACACGGCTGATGCCCAGGGTAATCCATGTTGACTGCTCAGTGTCATAGCAGAGCAGTGACAAGCATTACTCAGTGTTTGGATAACACATCCTGCCATTCACCTAGCTGTCCAAACACATCATGTGACGTGGACAGAGGTAAGAGAGTCTGGACAGTTTCAGTGAGGAACAGGACTCATCTTTCCCCATCCATCCTGAAACGTTGCATCTTAGTTCTGTTCTTTTCTCCTTTTTTTTAACTATTCTCCCCCCCTCCCACCTTTTACCAGAGGGTCCCCAACCAAATGGATGCAAGTTACCTGTACCATGTAACTGTTCCTGTTGAGCAACCATCAGTTGGCCCCAGACAGTGGGGCAACTTGGCAGCTGTAGTTATGGTGACGTCTCTGCCGCGTTTGCACAATGCCCTGTGCACTCCTGGAATGGACAGGAATGATGTACACGGAAGATATTCCTGGGCTCATTACACATTGCGGGAAGAGCCGCCTGGATCACAGCAGTCCTATTAATTTCTTTCATTCAACTCTGGTGAAGTCAACAGACGAGAACAATTTTACAGGCTTGGATCATACAGAAGATATAACTACCTGTATTCTGGCTAGCTGTAGCAATTCAATGATAAGTATGACTCCCTGGTGAGCAAACAGGATATCACAGGCTTATTTTATCTTCCAAATGGGTCAGAGTTGAATCTTTTTCTGGAGTTCCACATTTTCTCTGAACAGGTCAGGTTTTTACTTGAGGAATGCATTGTTATAGTTCTCAGGCTCACACTTATAATGGAAACGCCTCCAAATCTTTTGATATTTTAAATAAATTTGTTACAACCTGCAGTTTGGTTCCATTTTCTAATGAATGACTTCATTTTTATATATACAGTTTAGGTTTATGTATTTAGACTGTATTCCACATATGCAGATCCAGGAACTTGGAATCAATATGCATCCCTTCATGACTACTCTAAGGGGATTTAAATTAACCTTTATAGACAATAATGGTCTTTCCTGTGGTATCCCTGTTGGTGTACCATTAACTGAAGTACTGAAGTTATACCCTTTGTTTCAGGTGTACTATTTTCAATAACAATACAGGCCTTGTTAGAGATGATGAAAAATGCTTGTAATATCTTAAAAGAAGAGCAATTTTGCATGTTTCTAAATGGTGAGATTCTAGCATTTTTTAAAGTTTCAACAACTGAATGTTGAAATGCTGAACATCTGACAGCTGGTTGAAAAATGTGGAAAATACTGAAGTGAGCTCAAGAGTCAGATTATTTTGGCTACTATGAGTATTTCTCCAGGCCTTAGAAATGAGGCAGTGGGATGGAACGAATTCTGATCTTAGCATTAGACTAGTAGGCAGAGTATAATACATGTGTTGTGCTTTCCAGTGTATTTTGGCACTTACACTCAATATGTAAGATGTATACATGTGTGTACATATATATACACACACACATATTCCCCTTTTCTTCACTTCTGGGTTCAGCTAAGCTTTTGGATATCAAACCACACACATGTAAGTACACACCGTGTGTATGTACACAGTTATAAACTCAGCTCTGACTATACACAAACAATAGATACATGCTGATATTGTGCTTGATGCCTTGCTGAGGTGTTTAAATCAAAATCTCAAAGTATTTTCAAGTAATTTAAGAACCAGCTATCCCACTGGTTTAGTCATATGTGTGCCACTGTACTTTGTCCCTGTTCGTGTATTTCACTAGCAGTGTGCTCAGTTCTATTTTTCTCTCTATCCACACTAGATACATGAAAATTAAGCCTCTCATCACTGTTGCAAAATAGATATATTTATAAGTTTCCTAGTGAAGTGAGCTCATTCCTTGTTGGTTTGCAGGGCTGAGAGCAACACCCACAAGTATTATCATCCTGAACCATGCACTCATCATCAGAGCGTGCCATCTCTCCAGCATCTCATTTCATCACACAGTGCTCCTTTACATTTTCATATCCTGCTCATCATCCTGAAACAGAAGGAAAGACATCTGAACCACTCTCAGGTCTAAATCAGATTGCTCAGAACCTCCCAGGGTTCAGCCCAGTTTTGTCAAAGGAGACACAAGTGCATTGATCATCGGATGGATGAACCCCAAAGGAGGACCACAGGATTGCTGTTAAGACACTTTATTGAGCTGGCCACAAAGTTATCAGCATCTCAGGTCTGCTCTGATCATCACAGTAAGGAAAACAGAGTTTTAAATGAATAAAAAAAGAAATCCCATTAACATTAATCTTTCAAAAACTACAGTCCATCTGGATGCCTTCTTCCGTGGGATTAATTACAAAGACTAACCCTGTAATCCATAAGCAAAATATGAGTGATATGTAAACTTGCTGCAGTTGTGTTTAATATCTTGCTTGCTAACAGGGCATCTAATCCACCATGAGGAGGAATTCATCAAGCCTCAGGGGCTACGTAAATCATGAATCCCTCTAAATGAGCAGTAATCTCCTCCATTGAATCTTCACTCTCATGAACTAATAAATGATGCTAAAGGCTCATTTGATTTGGGATCTCCCAGCGGTGGAGGGGACAACACTGTACCCATCTCCAGGTATAGCAGTGAGCAGAGCCTTGAGGCGGCTGGAGGCAGAGGCAGATTTCTGGCATTTCATTTCTGTGGCAAAGAGCCCTTCATCCTTGGAGCACCAGCACTCTGCCAGAATGAGCACCAGACTAAAAAGATCCTATACTGGTCTGGAGCAGTGAGACCAATCACTATTTCCACAACCTCCCCTATTTTACATAACGCCTCCCTCCCAGCTCCCTATGGGATAAACTGTGGGACACAGGCTGACATTCTGCAGATGAGGGCAGTTCCGGCAGCGGAGGAGAGAGGAGGAGGTAGAGGCTACTGAAATTCATTATTTGGAGAGGTCTCTGGGGTCAGCGACAGTGGCGCTGAATGGATTTTTCCAGCCATTTTGAGCTGAGATTTGCACTCTGTAATCTGAATGCTTTTATCTATTTCTGAAAATAGACAGGAATTTTTTCCACAGGCTGCTCCAATCTGGCCACAGAGATGCAGGGAAGGATTACAGGGATAAATTCAGGTTTTGTTAAGCAAGCGGAGCTTTTCCAAACCAAACATAGACAGCTTTCTCACAACATAAACATGCTCTCTTGTCAGAAGGATACATCCCCTTGTGCAAGAGATGAGAGATAGGTGCCAAGCACAGCTCTGGAGCCCTTAACTCCTGGTTTGTACATTGTTTGCCTCTCCAGTGCAGCTGTGCTAGAGCCAGTGAAGTCTTAAAGCTGCAGGGAACGGTCTAGAATCTGTTTCCCACTGAACAGACAAGCACTAGGTTGCTCAGTGATTATTTTCCATTTCACTCATATTTTTCTGTAGTTGAGCTTCCTCTTGCTTAGTCATGTCCTCTTCTGGCAGAGGTTTCTTTGAAAAGAGAGTTGATTCTAGAAATTAGCTAGGACAGAAACTGTTGGGTGGGTGTATTACAGCACCTTCATGGATGAGGAATTGATAAGAAGCCAGCTTTGTTTACTAGCTTTTTTCTATCTGGAGAAGAACAAATCATGCTGGGGCCTGGTTTTGGTGTTACTAAAGTGTTTTGAGCTGGAAACTAAAGGATGGGTTAGAGTAAAACACAGGACCTGCAATTTCACATCATCAACTGCACTCAGAAGGTGCAGTTTCCTGGTGCCCCTCAGAACCATCAGCCCTGTATCCAAGCAGTTCATCTGCCCACCCGTGTTGTATGGTCTCATAATGAGCCAGCCAATATTTTCATTTACCTGTACTTTGGCACCCCCACTTTATATACAAAACAGTAATTATGAAGCGCAGATGTACCCTTTTGGGTGGAAAAAGTTAAGTACCGAGATGTAACCCTGTCCTCCCAGCCTGCAGACTGGGGATACGCTGCTGATAGAGGGCAAATACTTATACAAAGGTAAGTATTGGGTGTTAGCATCCTGCCAGGAGGTGGCTCTGCCTAGCCATGCCCAGGTGGGAACAGAGCTACCAAGTAAACACTCCAGAGCAAAAATTCCAAGCAAAAGTAAGGGAAAGAAACAGGTTACTTGATTAAGCATTGCCATTATTAATGACAGTAATCCTTTGGGGGGGGAGGTAACAATCTGGATGGAAAACAGTATATGTGACTAGAGCCAAATTGGGGCAGGTTGGAAAGCCATGCCAAGAGCTGAGTTGCTGAAGCATCCTGACAGCTCTGAAAGATGGTGATGGGGAGTGACCATCCCTTGAGAGCCTCCTACTAGAAGGTGGAAAAGATCTCTTAGGAGGCAGCCAGATCCACTGAGCTTCAGCTGTTTGACAGAAGTTTAGATTAGCCCTTCTCAGTGCAATGCGGCACATCCAGCAAAGCAAAAACAAAAGCCTCAGATGAGTGCAGAAACCCATTGGCATTCACCCATGCCCAGCAGTCTTCTACTGCCCTCCTCTCTGTGTATCCTGCCATTTGCTTGAGCACAGAGCAGAGTTTTATTTCAAGCCAATAGCAGGCACTGCAGTGAGGGGTGGCCAAATGCCTTCAGATACCATTGTTCTCTGGCATAGAAGAGACATCAACCATTTTCCCTTCACCAGCTAATGCTGACAGTAAAATTAGTTGAATCCGTAATTTGGAAATTAAGTTTCTATGGCTTGCCAAACCAGTCAGACTAGAGCTTTAAACATTAGCTTCCCACAGACAAGGGAAGAGACTGAAAACAAACCCTAAGGAAGCATACAAAGGAATTTGCTTGTGGGGCAGCACGCCTATGCCAAGGATTTAAGATGTTGCTCTCCACACTTGCTCCTAATGGCCCCACCAGGTAGACATCCCTATACACCAGCCTTCCCATACCAGTGGTAGATGGGCTCTGGGCTATGAGACCTTCAGCCAACTCTTCTGCTCTGCCCCAGCCTTCCCAGTAAACAAATAATGGCAGACTTCTATTCAGCCTTGTCTATTTTGGGATCTCTTGCAGTCCTACTGATAATCACTGTTATAAATGTTTACACTGATAGGAGACTGGCCCATATTGTACAGAGATAATAACAGTACAATTTGATATTCATGAGGTACTGAGATCTCTAAATATAGAAATAGAGTAATTATTGCTGGCATTACAGGCTGGGTTTCAAAAAGCAGATAAATGGAGAAATGGATATGCTATTTATTGCAGCTTCAACAGTAACAACAGGAAAGCTGTCTCCCTTGATTAGGCAAGGACCAGACTGCAGAAGACAGAGCTCATGGCAGAGGGGTGAAGGACTATGATACCCTACCACTGGAAAGGAAAAGCACAGTTGTAGAAAAAACACTCTGAAAAAGCTCTTAATACCAAGCTCACCCAATGCACATGACTATACCAGAAGGTGACAAAGCAGGTTGGCTGTGCCAGGAAAGCCTATTGTGACCGGGAAAAACATCACAGACTTCTCTATCAGAACCCCTTAAGGAAAAACAGAAGCCTTTGTCCACCACAAAGCATGTTGGTGGCTGAAGCATGCAGCCAGGACACAGTGAAAGCATGCTGAACCAAGATCCCAAATGTTTGCATCTGCAGGCAGCGAGCTGCAGAGTCACTCAAGGCTTGTGCACTGGCTGATGGAGTGAGCAGGGTGTGTGGCATCCCTGCTTGCTGGCCACAACTCATTGTTCCTGTAGTCTGACTTCCTTCGATTCATTTTAGAAACATTTAGCTCTTACTGAGGACAACAACAAGAATGGGTACTTGGGGCTTTCGATAAACAGGCTGACTACAGAGTCCTTCAATACAGGCACAGGCACTTCAGGCATGCAAGTTTCTGTAACTGAGCAATTTTCTGGCAGAATCTCCTCTGTTGAATATTGCATACGCTGCAATATGTGTGTCTGGGGCCATTTCCTTCTCCCAGTCTCTAAAAGGGGCTAGCAAGTTTGGTTTCCTAATGACTAGGAAGATACCCATCCGTCTGGAAGCATAGCCTTTGGAGTTTGCGGAGAGCAGCGGTACCCACGGAGCTGAACACTGCACTAGCCACACTGCCAGCACCATCCAGGACCTAACACTGATTTGTGCAGCCATTCCTTCCCACCTCTGTGAGGAACCTCACTCCTGGCTGGTGCTTCCACAACACGCAAAGCCAGATTTGCTTTGACTTTGACCTTTACCACCACTGCGCTGAACAAAGCACTCACCACTTTCTGTTGCTGTATAAAAGTACACGGACTGTCACAAGGCTGTTGCTCCAGAGAGTTCAAAAGATGTGAAGCCTTCAAACAAGAAAAGGGCAGGAGCTGTAGGTTCCTCTGGGGTTTAGCTGTTGGTATGACTTTTGACAGCTATTTTCTGAAGTGAGACAAGGAAGGCATAGAAGTTACTACTGCTTTAAGCTTTGGTCTGAAAGCTAGCTTGCAAAGAGGATGTTTCTAAGAGCAATAGTTCCTGAATCAGTCTCCTTATCAGGTGATTCTGCAGTCCTAAGAGTCAAGCAGTGACCTGAACTCTGAATTTCTCCAAGGTTTAGGGAACCAGCGCTTGATGTGAACTTCCCATGGATCACCCACATGCATGAGGACCTAGAATTATTCACATGCTCTACTGCTACTTTTCTGCCCTTCCTATATATTCTCTATATACTACACAAAAGTGGGGAGAAAGAGAAAAAAAGAGAAGAATTGCAAGTGACAAAAGACAGTAGTAACATTCCATAGCTTGTATATAGTGTTCAATATGATCCTGTAGGTATACAAACATTGACTCACCCTGGAAATGCAGCGTAATTAATTGAAGCGAGTTATTCTGTGCTGTTGGAGCAGAAGGAGTCAAAGTTCCCCGACGATTACAGCTTTTTGTTAGACAACACCTCAAAGTTTTCACTTTAGCTACACAATTGGGAAAACCGAAGCACTGAGGAGTTACATCACTCAGCCAAGGACCCAGAGCAAGTCACTGGTGTGATTTCCATGGGAGATCAGCCTTGCTTCTGGTCACCAGCACTCTCAGACCAGACTGGTCTTGGTTAAACTGGACATATATGGGATTCCAGACTAGATGTCCCCAGTAGCTCTATGGCTTTGAAGAAAACTGCTTGTGCTGTTCTTGGCTCTGTGTCAGGATGATGGAAAGAAAAAAGTGGCTGTGACCAAGCCAATATCACTGTCTGGAGGTCACAGCAATTTGGCAAATAGACCCTGATCCCTCAGACACGCTCCAGGCTTGGCTGCACCAAGTCAGCTCCAACACCCACAGATTTACTAGGTACTCTGCTTAAATAAGCGGTGGGGGATGTTGTTGTTGAATATGTGTTTCAGTTGGATGGGAACTGCTCAGCCTGTAGGGAACCTGTGCCATAGCAAAGGTGGGTCAGAATGGTATTTTTTAATCAAAAAAAAAGGGGGGGGGGCATTTCAAACATAGCTTTTACATGACATGGGGAGGAGCTCTCTGCCTCCAGGGAGTTTTCAGGTTACTGAGCCATGACAGCAGCTGATGCTTCCCTACTTGCTGCTCTTAAGCAGTGTTGCTCTCCTAGACAAGTGAAGACTGAGGCAAAGCACCACCTTTCTCCAATACAACCCAAAGCTCCATATGGTCTATTCTGGTTACAAAAGAGACCTCCAACCTGGATGCTGCTTCAGAGCTGGAAGGCAGAGGTGATCCACCCTAAGGGTCTTGGGGAGCTACAGGGGGCCCAGCATAGGACACTAAGAAGTGTATATGCTGCCAGGAGGCTTGGATTCACTGTGAGGGCAGTGCTGCTAGGAAATATGTAGGCTCTACAAGCCAAAACACAGCTCTGCGCTCTGCTGCTGTAAGCTTTATGGAGTAAAGACAGATCACTCGTCTCTAGGGGCAATACTAAATTTTGTACAAGGGGAAAAATGTGACTTTCATTCTTAACTTCCAGGTTTTTCCAATTCCCTTTTGGTCACAGCTCAAGATTGTACTTCCAATTACAGCTCTTTACTGCTATTTTATACCCCCTCTCCCTCCCCCCCCCCCCCCAAACGTGAATTTTGTCCTGATGAGGTCAATGATTGGAATTTTCTATTCAAGAAGCCTTTTTTCGCAGTCACAGACAGACGTAGGCCGAGCAACTACGCAAGTCTGAAGGTCACCAGCATCCTGTGGAGACAGTCAGGGTTTCTCACCAAAACCAGTTCTCTACGCCTAGTACCTGGTCCACCCCTGCATCAGCCCGTCTCAGTGAAACCAAGGCATAAAATGAAAGGCAAATAGGAATGACACTAGTGTAACAGGTCCCTGGATTCGTTCTGCCAGTGTTTTACTTGGTGCATGTTCCCTGCCATGGTTGCTCTTACAGTTGTGGCTAAGGGGTGGTAACCTCTGGAGCTTGGAATACCTCATTGCTCCTTTTAAGCACGATGCAGAGCAGTCAAGGCACACATTGGGGAGGAGAAGGATGCTGAGAGAACAGGAGAGGATTAGGGTGGAAAAGAGGTGGGAACACCAAATCTTCCCTTCACACCTGACTCATCTCCTGTGTATTACAGAGAAGTATGTCAAAAGCATGTCTTTGCATGCAGCTGCAGGTCAGATTGCTGTTTGGGACAAAGAGGGTGGGAAGTGGAAATAATCATTGTTTTTAGCTCAGATGAGCATGTCCAAATCAAACCTTCACAGCTATCTTACCTCGTAACTTTTTCCACTTCCGCTACCTGCAACTCTCCCTTTGGACTGAATGGTGGAAACAGTCCTTGTGGGTCATGAGAAAGGATCAGACCTCTAAACATGTTGTTATTCCTGTTTTCCAGCTTCCAGCACTCACAAAAACAGGTGATTAAATAGAGTGAGTAGCAGTCAACTGATCCAGCTCTCCCGGCAGGTACAGGGAGTTCTCTGCAGAGGAGCAAAACTGCTGGAGTAGACATTTTCCCTATGACAGTCACTTGTTATTCTTTTACAAGGAAAGTAATGCAGATGCTGCAAAGAGGACCAGAACACCCTTTTCTGCATTTTTGTTCAGACTGATTAGTAGGTATCTTGTCTGCATTGCCTATAACAAACTTAAGAGCAAATTAACATCTTTTATACTTTAACAAGAGAGTTGAGGTTTGTTTTACCCAAGTAATTATACAAGAGATAAGAGAACTTTGATTTTCATAAAGGATTCTTGTAATGAACAAGAAAATAAATAATAAACATCAATAACCACATACACACACATGCAAACCCTCTCTTGCCCAGTGTGGGCAATTTTGAACTGATTAGAACTTTACCCTTCAAAGAAAAAGAAGTGAAAATAACAAGTTCATGTCTTCCCTTCCACAGCCCATGGAGCTGTGAGGTTTATTAGATACAGACACCAAAGTTCATTTGCTGCTGATGCACTATCTCTCCTCTCAGTGAGCTGACCAGGATTCTGCTTCTCAAGCATTCAGAGCCATTATGGCAGCATTATTTTCCAAGCACACAGGTATTTTATGGAGAAGCATATGACACACACAACACACTCGTTGGAAACTATGGGAAGTTTTAACTTGCTGCTATGTTTCCATTCCCTGTGCACATTCAGTGCAGAGGTGATGAAACGTGTGGCTGGTCAGGATGGGGGAATGGAGAAGGCAGAAAGGAGCCCACAGGGGCTGTCCCGAAGCTCTCTCAGGTGGCTTCAGGAGCCAGGACTGTAAGGGAAATGAGGTGAGAAGGGAAGATACAGCAAGGAATTATTACAGAATGGGAGTTTTGCTGTCCCTGAATGGAATGGCTTTTGGCTTGCAGGAGGAATGGGCCCGCTTTGTTAGCTTTCCCTGCTGCTCCTCATGACTTCATGTGTAGAATAAGCTCCTTGGTTTCTGTTGGGAGAGGAGATGAAGTCACTTATGAGGCTGGGATGGGAGGAGAACTCGAAAGAATCTCTTGGAGGAACATTCCATAGAAGATTCCAACAGACACAGAGATGAGAAAGTTTCAACTAAATCAACATTCAGTTTAAGAAATGTGTAAGACCTCCTGAAGTTAGACTCCACAACGGCCTCAGCCATCAGGTCTGGAACAGGAGAGAGCTCAGCAAAGGGTATGCTAGTGCCAAACAGGAGCAGAAACCCAGGAGAAGCACATAGAATGTCAATCTCACACACTGGCAACAGACCACAACCTACAACATGGGGAAACATGTTACACCAGCCCCTAGAGACAGAGCGTGAAGGAGGAACTACAGGTTTTGAAGCAGAAATAGCGTAGTCACACCTCCACTCCCACATCACTGTGGGGCACTTCTGCTCCTCAATTCTGCTACCCCACTGAAACACATTTGAGTGTTGCAGTACTGCTGGTGAAAATCAGCCTCCATGAAATGCACATTAATCCTCTGAGGCATGCCATTTTGCTACAGAAGAGTTCTCAGAGACACCAAAGCCATCACAGTCTTCACTGCACACATGGGGTTACTGGTTTACAGCAGTCCCACTACAGCAGCATCAGGGCTACTAGAACAATTGGTCCAGGTGAGATGAACCTGCTCAGACCCCCACATACAGATGCTTCAACACAGTCACTACTTTGCCCTACTTGAATAGAATGTTAAGGTCTGGCAGCCCTGGGAGATGAACAGTCTTTCAGTAATCCCTAGACAACACTGCAGATACAACAGCTGGGTTAGGCACCTTTGGCAGCCTCAGGGACAGCAAGGAGAGCATAAAGCTGCTTGCAAAATGAGGGGCAGTGGTGATCATGTACATGTGCAGCTGGGATTCATACCGCTATAAAGCGAGAGTTTAAAAACAACCAGATATTTTCCCTTTGTTCTTTATTTTTCTGCCATGACATGATGCAAAGAGCAATGTCATACAGATGGCCATGACATGATGCAAAGAGCAATGTCATACAGATGGTCAGCAATGAAGCTCTGTAACAAAAGAGAAAAGCAGTTGCCTAAAACATCTGTCGAGGCTCCATCAAGGGCCAGAAATAAAAGTGACCCCCAAAGCACTGGTAGAGAGAGCTGGGAGATGATTCCCCAGTGTTTCTTATATACCATACCAAAAGGCTACCTGAAAATCCCTCCCTAGAGTCAGCCAAATTATTCAGGGACATCAGCCAAGTCAAGTATCTTCTGCTTTATGAGCCTTGAGGACCCTAAGGCATGTGCACCACTGCTATTCACTGCAATGGATTCAGACTGGGTCTCTGCTATCTATATTTATCATGATCCCCTCAGGAAGTGCTTTGGCAGGATTTTGTAATGAAAACCCTGCCCAGAGCACTCTTTGGCATGCAGCAAGCAGCCTTAAAATAGCACAGTGACATACTGCAACAATTACTCATATTAACACTCTTCATTGTGCTGTGTGACGCTTTGTCCCCGTCTCCTGGCTCATCCCACTGCCCGGCACATGGTGGGACAGCAGAGAAGAGCTGGCCTTTCCCAAAAGACAAAGTTTAGAGCCAGGTTGAGACCCGACCCCCTAAAAACCACACAGACCTGACTGCGGTCTCACCTAACACAGAGCCAGTGCCAAAGCCCTGTTTGCTTCCAGGCCCAAAGCCTGCAGGTGTTCAGGCAGGATATTTTGGCTCCTCTCTAGCTTGATGAGGATGTTAAAGACAAGCATAAGAGCCCAACTAGAGGATAACTTTGAACTTACTCTAAAGAACAGGCTGATTACTTGTCAGTTACATGCTGATCTCCAGTCTAGCCTGTATTTACAGGTTTTTACCCCCTTCAGAGCAAATATTCCTGCACTGTGCTAACTGTACATCTCCTTTAAATAGTAAGTAAAAAGTAGCTTTCAGTCAGAAGAGAGATGGGGAAGTGAAGACGGCTTTGCTTGAAGTTTATAAGAACCCTCAAAGTTTCAGTATTTTTGAGGAAAAGTATTTCTCTGTTGAAAAGGAAAAAAAAAAGCAACTTCTTGAATTGTTTGAATTGTGCATCTGGAGCATCTGCAGTGCATTTTCCTGTTGATGACAAAATGAGCCTTTGAGAAACAATTTGCTACTCATGCCTATTTACCTGAACCTGCTGGGTTTCAGGATCTCAGTCTAAAGCCCATTCATGTCAGTACAAAGAATCCAAAAGACTTCAATAGGCTTTGATTAAAAGCTGTCTCGAAGACTGCTCAGGGTTCCCCACAGTCATGGTCCACATGTTTCAAGATGACATAGACCTATAATTACAGAGGCCATGATCTCTGAACAGATACTGATGTAACAGCCTAATTAAGGCTTCACAAGGAGAGATAATACTGCAGTCCTTTCAATATACTCTTGATACAGAGAAGGAGGAGTTATGGCATGAAGGGTCCTTTCAGTATTTATTTGCAGTGAGCATATTGTCACTGTGGGGAAAATTAACACCTGATAATGCATACCACTTCATCTGATAGTACATGATGTGATCACTGCAGAGAGACACTACACAGATACTCTTTTTGCATGCTAGCCCTTTATACTTCCATAGTGTACCATACTACTTCCACATGCAACACACAACACTACAATAGTGCACTGAGGAGCTCCAAGCCCTTCCTGAAGCTTAGCCATGCCTGTGTAGGAAGTTACAACCACACTAACATCTCCCCTTTTTCCCCTTTCTCAGGCTCAATGAATTCAAGGATATAGACAGTTATTACAGCATTCACAAACAGAAAACTATGACTTGAAGGATCAATAGCAAAGAGAATCAACACATAAGGCTATTTTTCCATTAAGAAAAGTTGTTCAGGCCACATGAGTTAGTGAATGTACTCACAACCACTTCTGTGACTATGATGCCATGGAAAAATGCTATTCCAAGAAAGCATCTGGCTAAATACAACAGACTCCCTTTAAGCAATCCTACGCTTCTGTCAAACTGCAAAACATCCTTCAGAATATATCAAAGGACATTTTCCAAAGCTGCCTTTCTCTAGTGTGTCATCAAATCTACCCTGAAAGAACAGCTCGGCAATGAACTCAGTATCTGAATTTGTAACGGGATAGGTATCTGCCAAACCTATCCTCACCAGCAAACAATGCACTAGTCATAAGGATATTTTTCCATGCACTAGCCTTTATTAAAACTTCCTCAATTAATTACGTGGTCTCCAAGTCCTTCTGCCAAGGTCACCGTTCAGGGCTGAAAGGGCTACTCACTGAGTAATGAACACTAACTTCTCTGGAGACCTTCTTGTAAGTTTTAATCAAACACAATCGTCTGTTAATTGCTTATACATACTTGGAGCTTTAAATATATATATATATATAAATTTGTGTTTGGTGTTTTATATATATATATATATATAAAACACCAAACACAACCGAGGAAGGCAAAGCTTAGCTATTAGCACCATACGAGGATTCTGGTGATGAGTTTTTTACCAAAGCCAGATCTGATTAGTGATGAGGGGAAATGTTTTGTTTGGAATAAAGCCTTTACTTCATAAAACCATGTCTCAAATACAGTGCTGAGTGGCTATTCGTATTCTAGCATAAATTCTTGCCTGTGAGTAAAGGTCAACAATAGGCTTTTGCCCTAATTACTGTTCTAGATTTAGTTGTCTGCTGGAAATTCATTGTCTGAATCTGAACCAGACCTAGCTGGTTAGTCACAAAGATGACTTCTTTGATGTGCAAGTCTCTAGGGCGCAGCCTGCCTTATGCTCAAAAGAGTAAGAGGTCTCAGGATGCACTGTCAAGAGCAAGCAGAACCTCACCAAATCAAAGTAACACACTCACACAGCATCCCACTCATCCATGATGCTGGGTTATTTACACTTGGGGAAATGCAGCTACTTAAAACCAAAAGGAAGGTTGACAACTACCAGGAATGGCTCTCAGCCCCTAACTCACCATGGCCTCTGGCTGAAGGGAAGCTGATGGCACAGCTCACCAGCCTGTCACAGGTTATCTCCCCTCCCAAAAAACTTCCTTAGCCTGACTTGTGACCCAGAGGAACCAAAACCTCTGCTGAAATGGAGCACAGGAGGTATCACTGACAGCTCCAGGCACTAGCACTGCTCAGCAGGAACCCAGAAAGGGTCAGTGGTTAAGGGAACATCTGTCCGAGTCTCTTAAATGCCAGAGTTACATGAGACAGCCTGCACAACTCAGCCTTCCACTGCTGCTATCAGTCCTCTGCTCTTAATGGTACTTAATTTACTCATACAAGAAGAGATTCTGGAGACAGCATCTTTCGGTATTCAAATGTCTCAGGCGAGGCCACTGGCTACCCTTCTTATACCCTTCTTCTACAAGACGTGGCATCTTTAAATGTCTTGAAGCATTGCTTATTATTGAGTGTGCAAAGGAGCAACCTCTAGTCCCCAGGAGGAAATCCAGAGTACCTGATGGAGAACTAGCAGAGTCTACCAAAGATTTGCACCTTTCCCACTTTCTCCCTTTAAGACACTGGCACATGAGCTCTTTAGGCTCTGTGACTGCCCAGTAAGTTATTTCAGTGGGTACTGCAGCTTTGAAAGAGAATTGGATCAAGGTCCTGGGGAAAAATAGAAGACATCTCTAGGTCTCTTCTTGTTGCTTATGCTTTATGGTCCTTCTGTAGGTTAACAGGTTTCTCTAGGTATGCCACAATCCATACATTATTTTTCCACTGTTAGTTTCAAATTATACTGCTTCTCCCTCTAAACTCATAAAGTTCTTTTTAAAAGCTTATAAAATTTCACCTGTGTACGTTTATGGCTCTCAGGATATGAACTAAACTCAATTGATTTAACTATATTTACCACTGCTGAACTTCACACTGTATTTTACCATACTACCTCTTCAGGAGGAATAACTCTCTTCCTCCTCCTTTCCCCTTGCTGAACACTTCCAGGGCAGCCACTGAATCCAAAAGACAGATCCAATTTTCCCCCTCCCATTGTTGGAAACCTACCAATAAAATTACAGCTTAAAATGTGAATAAGTGTGCCTACACTGACAGGTAGTCTCATTACCTACCTCTCTGTGATCATCCATACCACATATTCATAGGACTGTGGAACAGTTTGAGTTGGAAGGGCTCATCTAGTCCAACCCCCCTGCAATGACCAGGGACACCTTCAATTAGATCGGATTGCCCAGAGCCCCTCTCCAACCTGAAATCAACTGTTTCCAGGGATGGGGCATCACCAGTTTTGGTCCCTTCTAGGATGATACATTAATGCTCCTCTGGGTACCCTCCATGCTAGCCTCTTCTGAATACTTGCACAAGATAACCCAGAGCATGCAGCACATACCATTAACATCACGTTATGGAAGCACCATCCTGTGTAGTTACAACACCCCACACGCAATTTCTTCAGGCTTTTATTTTGGGAGTTGGGGGAGGAGAAAGAAAGAAGAAACCCACTGAAATATACTAATGATGCGTCAAGACCATAACTTGTGGCCCAGAAAAGACCTAATCCAAGAGCTATGCAGTGTGGGTGCAGCCAGACTGCTCCAGAGAAGCTCAGCCTCTAGCAGTATGGACAACAGCCACTACAGCATACCCCTAGGGTATGGAGACACCCTGTGGGGTGGCTGCTGTCAAGAACAGATACAGCCAACGAGAGAGTTCAAATGTCAAACCCAGCTCCAACAAGCGCTCAAATCCATGGCAGCGCCTGCAGACCTTGGCTCTGCAATGTCTGAGAGGCTTCCTTGGTCTTTCAAACAGGTCAGGTCTTTCTGGTCTTATCAAGGTTGGACAAAGAGGCCTTACCCAGCAGAAGACCAACAGTAACAGCGCTTCTAATGCTGTTAGAACACCCATAAAGTAACCTAGTAGCCAGGCATAAACCTAAAACTAGAAGCAAAGTTTATCGAAACACGCCTGAGTTGCCATGATTTCTTTTCCCTATTTAGAAGAGACCATGAAAACAACGCTGATCTCCAGCCCTTTATTTCCTTTATGGCTGGAACACGAAGTGAATCAACATCCAAAATATTTTGATTTGCTTTTGGTATTTGCTTATAAAAAATGATTGGAGTTTGTCCGAGGGAGTGGAAGAGCTGGGTTATTTTTGCTGCTTGGGGAAGGAATCTACAAAAGGTACAAAAGGAACTGGCTTCAGCCTTTCCAACTTAGAGGTTCATTCTCTTCCTCAGTTTCATAGTGAACTGTTGCACTGGGCTGGAATGATCCATTATGGAGAGGTTTTTAGGATGGCCCATCTTGAGAGGTGATCTTCTCCTAAACATCAGGGGTGTTCACACCTGGGGTCTTTCAGCACAGCCTGTTTGTTTCAGATCTCTATGGATGGGACAAGGACCTATAATGGCCAAACTGAAGTCCTAGATTCTAAGCAGAAATGAATTTGAGAACATCAGATCCAGATGAAGTTCTTTGTCAGGTTTTGGCTCTGGGAAATGACTGATCTATCACACCAGACCTCAAAACTCACTGTTTTTAATTCAATATCACATGCAGCATGGAGAGACCTCAATGTATACAAAGACTCTCACCCAGGGTATTTAAAAGTGAGAGGAAACATAATCAAACATAGGTCTGTCATCTCGTTTGCTTTTATACAGCAGACACTGTGTGTGCGAAAAGTAGCATACCTCTATCGTTAACTTCATTACACCTCTGATTGTGCCTCCTGGAGGTAGGTTCACTGCTTTCTCTTCTGCTCATTCTGTATTGTTGTTTTAAATGTCCTACCATTGTCTTCAGGAAAGAGATTGATTGGCCTTGATAAACGGACTAACAGCCCTTTCATAAGGGATCACACAGGCAGCTGTAACTGGGAGCACAAAGCCAACCACACTTATCAGATCACAATGAGCCACCAGCAGCGTGGGCACAGGAGGTAAACGACCTACTGCTCTCTAAAGTCTATAAGATCCTGGGCCAGAGGTACCATTTGTACTGCATATTGCAATGATGGGGGTTATTTCGGTCCAAGCTGTGGGCTATGTACATGCAGTCAAACAGCAGCTAGTCCAAGTCTGACTTCTCAGCACGACCTCCCCACTGGAGGTTCTCACCATCTCAGGCCTGCTCACTGAGCTAATCATGGGGATGCTGCCTAAACTGCTTATCTCAAAAGACATCCTTCCTCACAAAAAATCCCCAAGAATTTGGCTATTTACACAAACATGGTTCAAGTTTCTTGGGATTCTTTGCAGATAGCCACACCATGAGCAGATCTAAAGGAAACAAGGTATTTAGGGGAGTTCAGTGATGGGCAACCAGATGCCAGAAATTTCTTCGTCAAGCAGAGATGCTGCTGGAAAAACACATGTGCACACAGACCTGGTACCTGGTAACCTGAGCCACTGCTCTCCATCACGTCCTCCTCGTAGGGGCAACCTCCTCCTGCTTTAAATTAACATCAGTGGACTGAGTCACTGCTGCAACAGCAACATACATGCACACTGCGCTCAGCTGTGTCATCTGCTGCGGATGCGGCCATCTCAAGCAGCAACATCTCACCTCAGCAAGACTGCAAGATTAACCAGTGCCTGCCTATCAGAGCTACTCCAAGGGACGGATGCACTTCCCTAGCAGAACTACAGGACCCGTATCATATCAATGCCACTGAAACACAACAAGGCTTTATCTGCAGCCCTTGCAGGCAGACACGTGTGCTCTTTTAGTACCCCAAGGCAGCTGAAGGGGAACCAAGCTAACCATGTCTATGTGACTTTCAGTCTGAGCTGGCTCATGTCTTTCCAGTTTATGGTGCAGGAGTACAAATGCATTTGCCTGCAGGAGGCTGTGTAGGCAGAGAAAGCAAGAGGCAGATGGAAAGTGGTGCAGTGTTAGTCTCTTAGAAAGCACTTTGTGATCCCTGCATCTCAATCTGCCCTTCTTTACTGCTAGCTGTTTTCAAGCTGGACGCAGGTGAACAAATGAGTACATGGTATCTGAAATGTTGCTTACATTAAAAACTACAAATTAGTCTCTTTCTCCATTTTTTAATCAGCCCAAATTAAAGTAAATAAATATATTTTTTTCTCCTTTCAGTGCAAATTTCTTTGGCACATTTAGGTTAATAAGTCCATTTGATAGATGACTTAACACTCATGTTCCCATTTCCTAATCACTTCCTTGTCTCGCAGCCACCTTGGCTGAAGACTGATGATCACTTCTAATAGCTGCTGCAGCTGCCCTGCTCCTGCCATTGCTGAGCACAGCACCAAGTCACTGGTGCTAAGGCTCTGCCTGATCCCTTTGCAGGATGGCTATGGCTCAAAACCCAACTGGAAATAATACCCAATACTGGGAACTGGACTTTGGATATTTCACCGTAGTAATGGCCTAGTATTGCCAGAGTGGTGGAGGGAAGTCTACATTAATGCTTTACAAAGAACAGCACCTCCTGCAGGGCATGTCTCCATGGGATGGGTGAAGAGCACCCCAGCTCTTCTGCTGGCCTTGGAGCTGGAATTCAGCCCCATGGCTCTCCATGCTTGGGACTTGGAAACCATGCAGTCATCTGCCGATGCTTTGCCGTGGTTGAGGAGTACCCATGGGTGAAGCATAGCTGGTCACACAGCCTCTGCAGAAGAAACTCCCTAAGGCCATGACCCAATTTGAAGCCACAAATGATGCAATAAGCAGCCAAAACCATGCCTGGTAAATACTTGCACATTGAGGCTGCTGTGAAGGATGGCCCCTGTGCAGCTGTTGGTGAATGGACACTTCCACAGGTGCTCCACTAGCTCCATCACTATTCCTGCTGGTGCCTGTTAGGGTAGCACAGCTCCTCACCTCCCCTGCCAGAGGCCCTGAGCATGATTTCACACACAGTTCCTCTCTCAATAGGCCCTTGATATCAAAAGGAAGAGGCTGATGTCATGGGGAAGAAAACCATGGATTTTGTGGGAATTGAGCTGTGCATTGTAAGAGACCATCCAGCAGTGGAAAACATGGATAAGAAAGTGTGACGAGGTGCTGTACTGCTGCCCCAGGGTAACACCAGCACTGAGCCAAGCTTCAGTCACCCCTATATGCAGTCAAAGATGCAAAGCTGGACCAGGCTGCTGCCTTTGGTCATAGACTGAAGGAACCCAGCATTTCCCAAGACAAAACAAGTATGATCCACTCTACCCAAGGCAAACTGCACCTCCATGAGTGTTTTTCCTGCAGGGCTGTATCCAGAAACATAAGCAGCAGCTCAAGAGACAGATCTGCTGAAGACCCATGTGAAACCTGCATGTCTGATCCTTGCAGCGTGGTTTTTGTTGCAGTGCTTATTACCCCTAAGACACAGGCTTTTCATTTTGAGCAACTCAGCTTTTAACACACCTTATTGAATCTGCTCTGGCATCAGAATGGGAGTTTGGGGATGCCTAGTCCCAGAAGCAACGCTGGTGATTGTATTTCATTACCCGATTTGATTGTTTTTATTTCACTTCCCCTTCCATCCTACCTGCTCAGTCCCAAACAGGGAAGTGGAACACCTATCCAAGAACGCACTCTGAGAAAGCGGATGTCCCCTCCTTGGAGACAGGGCTGTTTCTTTGCAGCACTTGTATTTAACTTTCTCATAAAAGAAGTTGACAGAATAAAGCAGGGACTTTCCTTCAGCCTTAGAGACAAACAGGGCTGCCTAAAAGAAAACTCAGCCTACCCAAAACTTGTCATATCTGGAAGTTTGTACAGAATTTAAACCACATCTGGGTTCTGTTTCTCCTGAACAGTTTCTATCTTTTCACCCAACTGAATCAAGCTCAATAGCCTCAAAAGTCAGTTTCCTACTTACAGCTTGGACCCAGCTCCACGGAGCAGAGCAAGGAGGAGTCACAGCACTGAGCACAGCGACAGACTTCTGCAAAACGTGGCTGTGCTTCAGTTCCTCTCCTGTACCCGAACATTTGGGCCTGTACCCCTTTCCAGTTCAACCCTCCTACACCACTTCCCTAACTCAAATGAGTGCAGCAGATTCCCACAGCCATCTCAGTGAGAGCCCATATGCGTAAGCTACCCTGGAGCCAGCATGAAGGTGCTTTTGCAGAGCTGACAATTAGGGTTGTTTAGTTTTAGGCACTCACAATGAGGTCTGAAAGGGGCCCGAGATGCCCTGATGCTGGGCTCCATTCAAACCAGACCATCTAATATATTTGGATATATGGAAAACCTCAAGCTTCTGGAAAAGAATCACACATCCTCAGGAAAACTGAGCTAGGTCATGTCACCCTTGAAAATGAGACCCAGGATGTTCAGCCTTTCCCTTCAGGTGAGGACAGAGTGGAAAACAAGATGTACAAAACAACTTTTTGCAAGCAAAAGTTGATTATTTAAGTTCACTTGGAGCAGAGAGCAATATTAGCTGCCTGCCCCTCAGCCCTGCACAGGAAAACCTATCTACAGAAGTACCTGAATTGTCTATCTGAGTTCAGCACCCATTACCTTTTCCCTCCCATCAAAGAGTGAAGTTTTATCCATCAGTCTACAGGCACAACATGACAACAGAACAAACAGCAGAGCCACGATGTGCTGACAGCTATTGCCAAGGAGCTGAGGATGGACCTTTGCTCTCTTGTTTGGGCAGCATTTTTAACACGTTCAGTGAGCTCCTAGTGAAACTTCAGCTTACTTGACCTGTCCTCCAGCAAGCACCTGGAGCACCATGCCTAACAAGCAACAGAACAGTCACCTGAAAATGAGCAGAACAGAAAATGCTCCCGAGAAGCACAGACACATCTGAAGACGCAGCTAGAAAGCAGAAGTGGCTCAGTCTCTGATGTATTCCTTCCCCTATCACTTTCACTGATGGTTCCTACATTATCATTATCTTTACCACCCAAATGCAAAAGCAACAAGGCACATTGTCTGTATTTTAGTCCAGCCTTCACAAACCTCCTCCTTACAGCCAGTGGGGAGCTGATGGCTGCAGGCTGGGAAAGGGGGGTCCTGCAAGCATCCCATGGAATGAGGGTCCACCTTGCTGCTGCCCACTTCTCCAAGGTCATCCCGCCCACCAGTGGAGCATTACCACATCACCATGGCTTTGCTGCTCACATTTTGAGATGTGTTGCCATGGCACCAGGGGACAAATCACTTCTTGCCTCTCCCCTGTGGATCTCTCCAGCAGAGCCAGGCCTGAACCTGCAACCTTGGCTATTTTTAGCCACATGCTGCATAATGCAAAAGTTGATGCCCTTCTGCACATCTTCATTAGTCAGCCACTTCCAGGTGCTCAGTGAAAGAAGCAGACAAACCAGAGACATGAGAAAGGCTGGGATCAGTGGCTGAGGGCAGCTGCTTCTCATGCATTTTGGTGAAGAACTCTCAGTTTCACCTCAAGTCCACCATAATAGAGATTGATAGAAAGGGATCTTTGTATCCTGTGAGCTGGAGGGACTGAGGCCAATCCACCTCCTTCCCTGAGGTGCCACACTGCCCAAGGCACCCATGCACCATGTCAGGAGGCTGGCTTCCCTCCTACCTTCCCTCATCCCTTGACCTGCTCCTCAAGCCCATCTTGTGCCACCTTGGCAGGGGTGGACCAGCACAGGCGGTCCTGAGGGGTAATTGAGGACCTCAGTCAGGGACCATGAGGGATGTTTCCATCCCTATGCTGGCCTCAAGCTAGCAGCATGCCCAGGGCACATCACATCAATCTAACCAGCAATTGAGTGACAGCATAAACCCTTATAGATGTTCAAAGCTTCAGGGAAGGTGATAGTGCCCAAGATGCCGTTAGAAAGGTGTCCCACATCAGTCTTTAGGAAGAGCTAAAATACACTGGAGAGCACCAAATCAGCAGCAGTGCCACGTGATGTAGTCCTGTTCTGTGCTGGAAGGGTTGGACACCTCCTGCCCAGCCCAGTATGTAAACTGCCGACCTGCTGAAGCAGGAAACCTTGTTATTAAAAGTAATTCAGAACAACAGGTTCTTTTTCACATGTTAAAACAAAAGCAGTGTTACAGACTCACAAACATCCGTACTATGCAAGGATATGCTTGGGGCTTCCTTCTATTGAGTGCTAGGGGCAAATCTGCCAAATCCTTGGTGCACCTGCCCAAAAACAGTGGGCTATATGGGTACCCCCAAAGGCAGCCTGCATCATAATTCACTGGTTTACACCAAGCTCAAGAGCAGCCTCTTTAGCAGCAAAGCTAGGCTCATGGCTGGCAAACCCACAGTGCGTGGCATGCTCCAATTGAGAGGTCTGGTGTAATGCCTCAGAAAACCAGCTTCAGGCTCAAGTGTGCCCAGAGCAAAGTGGGTGCTTGGGTCTGAGGTTGCTGCAGAGATTTCTCTCCCCATCACAAAATCAGAAAAATATAACACTGGTTTCATCTCCCCATCTGGCAAGTGACTATCAGAGAGAAAACATGAAGACTGGAGATGCTGCAGCACCCTTATTCCCTCCAGTGCCTCTCAGCCATCACCCAGCCAAAATAGAGCAAAGTGGCACTTGGGGAGCCTGCACACAGATGTGCTACTCCTGCTCATCCCATTCCTGCTCTGCTAAGAACAGCCAGGCTTGTCCTTGTGCAACAGATTTTAAAGGAACCCCTTGCATGCCAGGGCTCACACCATCTCTGGTGCATAAGGGTGTAACTCCACAGACACCCAAACACCAGGTTGATTCACACCAGCTGCAGAACTGGTTACTGCAGCAGTGCTGCCTCACTCCATATTGTTCTTGTTTCCTATAATGTCAGGGGAGCAAATAGAGGCTATGCAAGGATCTGCACTACATCACTCACTGATTTAGGAAATGCAAACCACTTTAGGCATGTGTGATTATATGAGGGACCAGCATACAGAACCAGTAAGTCAAAGATGGTACCAAAAACTGTACCACCGAACTTGAAATGAGCTGTTGCAGATCAAAAGGACTAAAAGGAGCTTGCTCACGAATAATTATTTGAATCCTGGCACCCACAAGTTCATGCCACCTGCAGTATGCTCTGCTTTGAGTTGGGTTTTTAGCTTAACGAGTGCTGTGCTTCCTCTTTGCGCTCAAAGAGACCAAGCTAGGGTTAAACTGCTAAGCAAGGGCGACAGCCATGCTGAGAGGCGGCAGCAAAGGGGAGGCTCAGCTCCAGCCGGGCAGGAGTATTCCCACTGGCACAGAAAGCGGGAGCCATAGAGCCAGGCTGGGGTCAGCAAGTTCATTTCGCACAATGTCTCATCAGACGTTGCCAGAGGCGTTGGTGCACTTCCAGGTGCTGCAAAAGGACCGCATCCCTATCAATGACACCCACCAGTGGGACTTCCTGCTCCGGAGGCCGTGCCAGTGCTGCAATGCATCATTTCCCCAGCCCTAATGACCCATGGCTGAAATCAGTGACCTAATGAGGAGAAGCATCATGGCCTGAGCATCCCAGTGTGTGCCTACATGCAGTATCCCAGCGCAACGTTCAACAATGACATCCTCAGCCACCTTCTCTGGCTTCCCTGCCCAGAGAAGGAGATGCAGAGGGAAGCCTAATGGCAAAGGAGGTTCTAGGAGTTGAATTCAAGCAGCTGAAAAAAATTGGACTGCAGCCTTCACCACTGCATGCTGGAATTGTTTGTTTATCTTCTTGCTTCCTCTGTAACACAACTCATCCCAGCTGGGCCATCGGGAAAGGAACAATAGCCATATATTTTTAGGATCTATCTGTGAATCACTAGTGACCAGTTTTTCCATATTGTCACCCAGACCATTCTGTTTTAGCAAGAGACCTTGCAAAGCAATCCAAGCCATGAGTGTGCAGGGAAGGGGTAGCCCTGGCAGTCAGGGATTCCCCCGAGGGCCCAACATCCCCAGCCCTCATGCCATTGTGTTTGTGCTACCTCCAAGGAGCAAGGCACTACAGGGACCTCCAAGTGGGTTATGTATGGCTATGAGTATATAGTCATAGGAGTTACCTATAACCTGCCAAAGGGTTTGGATATGTGGATATCTAAGCTCTGCTTGTGCTGCAGAAGGTTTCAGACAAGTTTTTACCCCTATTGCAGCATCCTTGACCACATAACAGAGACACTCAAAGGCTGTCACAGCCCAGGAGGTGAGCACTTGGTGTGACAAGCAAGCTGCCCGCTCATGAAGACCTGCAAGTTAACAATGCAAATCCACAGCCTAAATATAACACAACAGAAAGTCCCACTCCAAACACAGCAATCTGGTACCTCAGGGGATTGTCAGAGGCAGGAAGAGCCCAGCTACAATGTACAGGCATGTGTTCAAACCCAAGGTGAGAGCAGCTTTTTGGCCCTGTCAGTCCCTGGTGTCCAGAGCTTTTATGCACCACTGAGTAACCTCAACGCTACCATGAGGTCTTCAGCAAGAGATGAAGAAAGCAGAAATGTCACAAAAGCCAAGCGTCCTACTTCTCCTCCATCACTTTAGCCAGTGGCAACGTCAGGGAAGAAATTAGAGGTGGATTTCAAAAGCCCTTATAGTGAGTTGGAAGCACAAGTCCTGCTGCCTGTGAAACACTGAATAGTGCATGGGAGTAATTGCTCCTTCAGAAAAGGGAGAAAAAATGATGCGGTCACAGATTCCCCCCTTCTCAATCTCTTCCACTAAGTGTTCTCTGGAGCTGTAACTCCCCGTAAACTGCAGATTTAGGCCACAAAGCTCCTTTTTAGCAGCAGTTTCTTTTCTAGTGTTCCTAGGTGAGGTAGCGTAGGCACAGAGGGGGGAAGAGATTTGTTTTGGCTTGCATGGAGTATCACAAGAAATCCTGCCTGCTTGTTCTTGATCATAATTCTATCACCCAGGTTCCTAACATGGCTTTCATATTAGCTCTGGGGAATCTCCATCCTGTGGTTTTCCCAGGTCTATCTCACCCTCCTTACTGCCTCATACCAAGGTCTTTAATAGAGGTGTTTTATCTTTTCCGTGCTCAGGGGCAGGTCTCAGGTGCTCATCTTGCCCCAGCCCTCTCCCGCTTTGCATAGTACTGATTCATATGCAACACAGGCAGATCCTGTATTTCACATGAATCATTCCCTTTTCAGCTCATGTTCCCAGCGATAATATTTTTGTGGAGCACTTTTATTCTATTAGCCCACAAAAAAACTCGATTACTCAAGCCTTTCCCAGATCATCTAGTGTGTTTCTCTAAGGAAGCTTTTTCCACAGTGCTGCCTTATAATAAATCCCTTTCCTTTCTAAAATGCAGGGGTGGAAGGATGCGGGGGAAATGAGCATAGCAGCAAAGGGATGGATTCACACAGCTGTTTCCCATCACCTTACACTCAGCAATTAATGATTCTGAGAATATACATGGGTAAGAGAGTAGATAAAGCCTGTAAAAGTATGCTTCTTTCTTCCTATACATATAAAAGCACAGTACAGGGAAGAGCACTCACCTTCATGGGTTTGTACCTGTGCACATCTGCATACATGCATGCGAAAGCACGGGCAGTATCTGCTTTAGCCCTGCCCAGCCTCTGTGCTGCTCTCAAGCTCACCTATCCCAGTGCACACAGACTATCACCCCCCAGGGTTTCCATCACAGCCCCTCTGAGTCAGGAGGGGAGAAACCAAAGAGAATCACATCAGCTCGTGCCTCCCAAGATCACAGACTGGTTTATGTTGGAAGTGACCTTAAAAGCCCATCCAGTTCCAGCTCACTGCCATGGGCAGGGACACCTTCCACCAGACCAGGTTGCTCCAAGCCCCATCCAACCTGGCCTTGAACACTGCCAGGGATGGGGCAGCCGCAGCTCCTCTGGGCACCCTGTGCCAGGGCCTCAGCACCCTCATAGTGAAAATGGGGACATCCCATTGCGGCACAAGGAGTCAGAGGAAAAGGGCAGCCACTCTCACAGCTTCAAGACACAAAAGCAAACATAAAACCCAACCCCATGCTCAGAAGTGTTTACTTTTCTTAAATCTCCCATTCTGGACCCTGGCCAGAGAGTAAACTTCTTGTTTTGGAAAACAGTGAGCAAATGTCAGCAAGCACAGGGGAAGTGTTACACTTCCAAAGCACGGATTGTGAAAGAGCCACTCTTACACATCCTTAAACTGAAGGGTTCGAAAACACTGAAAATGAAAGGAAGAAAAAGAAAAGGCAGGACACGCTGTTATGTCCCTTTAGGAGCAATATCTGAGCGCAGCCTTGAAAGAGCAGCTCTGGACAGCGGTGGATACCACGGCCATGGCTTGCAGGCCACTTCTCCCTGCTGCTGGCTCTGATGCAGACAGTTGCCTGTGCACACATTAGACCTCCCTTGGCTGATCAGAGAAGACCAAGTCCAAACTCCACGTACAACCCAGTAGCAAAAAGGGTAAAAGAGCTCCTAATATGTTGGCAATGTGATTTAAGAAGAGAAAGTTGGGCTTGGTTTTACACAGCCCATACCCACTGCACTGTGTGCTGAGATTTGTGATTTGAAAAGGACACTGAAAAGGTGGGAACAGCTCAGAAGCTGTAAAGGGAAGAAGAACCCCAAAGGTGAATCTGGGAGGTGGTTTGGTCACAGCTTATTTGCTTTCATTGAGAGAAGAACAGGACTCTTCTCCAGTACAGAAATATGGCAAACACATGAAAACTGATCATGTTAGGCTGAAGGGCAGAGTATCAGATGGGTGTACCTCCCTGGCTTTGACTGCCTGAAAGGAGCCCTGACTTCACAGTTAGAAACACAGCTTGGCACTCAAGTTCCCTAGAGCACAGGCAGCAGAGCCCTGCGGTGCTTCTTGGATACCCCCTGCTTTTTAGTCCCCCTTTTTCTCTCCCTCTTCTAACATTTGGCTTTATGAGCTTCTTGTTGGGACCATAAAATGCTAGGTTGGAGGATTATAAATTCACAAGGAGGTGTTCTTTGAAGGGAGCCTTTCTTCTTACAATTAAAATAATTAAAAGAAAAGGGGGGGAGGGAAGTCCTCACCCCTCCCTCTCTTGCAAGCAGTCTCCTGTTTTGCAGCACAATGTCTAGGTGAGGATCTGGGTCCCTACATATCATCTTGTCTCTCAGGCTTAATTAGAGCGCTGCAGGTAGAGATGAGCTCCAGCCAGCACTGTGTTGGGTCTCAGGCTCAAGGAAAGCAATTTGGTTTGGAGTTTTGCAGGGATAACAACTGCCAGTTCATGCTGGGTCAAACTTCCTATGGTGCTCGTGTCAGGAAGCACAGGGCAGTCAGCTGGAGCTGAGGATGCCTTGCTTCACCTTTTCATCAGGACACCTAAAAACACTACATGGAAAGACCACCACCAGCCCGTCGGGGATGCTCAAAAGCCAAACTCTTTGTCCCCCCATGCATGGTGATAAAATGTGGTCCCACCCAAAGACACACAATTGATTTAACTCAGTGCTACAACTACCACATGGTCATTGTCCCACACCCTTCAGGACAACTGCTGGTTTTGAAGCTGGAAAAACTGAGGCACAGGAGTTGTATAACAACTTACCTAGTAACAGCAGAGCTGAGCTGCTCCCCATCTACTGGCTTTTGGGTAACCTGAGGCTGCTGTTTGTTCCCTGCTGCGTTTGATTCAATTCAATCACATCCTGCCTACAGGAAGAGCTGAGTGGGCATGACTGCCCCTCCAGGTAAGGAGCAGCCTGCTGAGATTTGGGGCACTTTAACTAAATCTTTACTCAAGCAAACTTTCAGCTGAGAGGCATTCCTATCCTGCTGCCTTAATTGGCTTATTTAAGATTAACAAGACCTGCTGAGTCAGCAAGGGAATGTAGGGGCCTTTTCCCCATCCTCTTCTAAACAAGCTGTATCCATTCCCAGGACCTTGCAAGCTTTCGCTTGGCTCCAGACAAACTCCAAACCCAGACGATGGCACAGGAGCTGAGGCTGACTAATCTGAAGCTGCTACTGTTAAATGCTGCTGTAGGCTCTGGCTCAAGCAGGAAAGGGGGATAAGGGGTTCTGACTGCCTTGGACATCTCCCCACAGCACTGACCACACACCAAAGGAGGGACCTGAAAATGGCAGGGCTGAGAACAAGAGCTCTTCAAGGCAGATCCCCCGGTCTCCCATTATCACTGCTTCTTTTAAAAGCAGCAATTGTGAGTGAGGAGGAGGAGGTCACATGAAGGATGCCTGAAATTCTTTCCAAACCACAGCCATTTCTGACCCATCGCAGATTTCCCCGCTCGCTCCGGCCTGTGAACTCTGGAAAATGCAATGAAAAGAGAAAAAGCAGAGGCCTGGAACCTCCGATTCAGGCGGGCTTTCTGACATTCATTAATCAGCCATCCTTACACGATGCTGATTCAATAGGAGCGACTGTCTGCATCCAGCTCCAGTTCACCAAGAGTTCATCAGCCCTCCCTCCCAACAGAAACCCGCCTGAAATCCATGCTGCCTTCCCAGAAGTTAAGGGAGCAGCTTGCTTTAATGCAGCTGAGACACTTGCTGCGCTGACAATGGAGATGAGCAGCACTTCATATATGTGCTTTTATGTATATCTATGTACTTGCACATATAACTACACCCTTATAGCATCTTTTTTCTCTGGCTGAATGGGAAGGAGGGTGAATAGCATTGGCAAGTTTGGAGGTTGGGCTGATGATGGGTCTGGGCAAGAGGAGATGGAGGTGGCTGGGGTATGAACGGCTTTGGCATGTTCAGACCTGGACACAAAATCATAGTTAAAATGCTGCAAAATGAAATTGAGCCCTTGGGCTGAAACAGAGGAGCTGCAGCTGGGAATAGGTGTGTTTTAATCCAAGCAGCCCACCCATCCCAGGGCATTTTCCCCAGTAAATCCATCCCCTATCCATTTGGTCCCCATGACACCCTGGGCCTCTCTGTGGTGTGAGAGGCTGCTGCTGCAGGTCATGCCTCAAAGCTCACCACTTGATCCCCAAAGTAACATTATCACTCTCTGTTTAATACCATTAAGCAGAACTATCTGCATGAGGCCACCTGTGTAAGGGGAGAACCTCCTGTGGCCACACACCAGGGTGTCTGCTTCCAGCATGGACCCACCACTGGGCAGGATGGGAATGAACATCCTGCTGCTCCAGCACGTGGATTGCTCCAGGTGCTGGTGAAGACAAACAGAGCTCATCTGGCTAGGGTCTGCAGAGGGCATTGGTGATGCAGGGGGTGATGCACCTCTCCTGTATCTGTGAAATGGTACCCGGACTTGCTTGCTGCTGGCAGATGGATGGGATGACATCTCAAAACAGTTGGCCAGGCTTGATTCTGGGGATGGAGTCCACCTGGAAAAGCCAGGTAATTCCTCTCCATACTTCAGCATGCAGGAGCATGCCTGGCTGCCTGCACCAGCATGCTCCTGTGCAGAGGGAGTTGCTTGTCACCACAGAGTGGCATTTCCTCCCTGAAGAGCCTGAAATGCACTCTTTTGGATGGGAGGCATGCTATTGCCTCAAGAACAACCGAGGTGAGAAAGCACAGTACAGCTGGGATGAGACCCTACGTCTAACCCTGATACATGGTTTGCACAACAGAGAAATGCTGAAGCCTGACAATTAGAACCAGCAGTCGTGTTGCTTCCTTCAAGACTCAGCCCAGTGCAAGGCCACAATATAGTGGGAAGGATTTATTTTTACATTTTCCACCATACCACAATTGTAGAGTTTTTAAAAACCACCTTCCCCCCCCAAAAAAGCTGCACATTTCCATACACCTCTATATTTCAAAGCAAAGAATTAAGAGAAAATTGTCACATACTTGAAAAATAGAAACTCATTCGTCTTGGAGCCCAGTGGCTTCTACCCCAAGCTCTGAGAGCAGGTTTAAAGGGGATTAAGCAACAACCTCTGTTTTACAGGCAGGGGAACCAAAGCATATTTTGGATAAGCACCTGAAAGCCACTCAAGCAAAGTCAGTAGCATCATTGGAAAAGCCACTTGCATCTCCTGACTTCTCCACAGGTTTGCTACCCTGGGATTAAATGAGGAAAATAGACCTCAAACCAGTCATGAGGGAGTGCAGAAAGTGCAGATGAGAGCCCAATTAAAAAGGTGATGACTTGTACCCACCAGAACATGCAGTTAAAGCAATTAAATGGCAGGAATGAATAGTTTTGAAGCCTGTGGCTTTGCTGGCAGATTCCTCTCCATGACCTGTGCATGATAAAAGGTGGCATGAAGGGGTCCCCTACCTGCGGAGCAGGAGGTGCTGTCAGTGTTACCCAGGCCTGCATGGAGGAGGCTGGGTGGGCTGAAACGCTGCGTCAAGGGTAGGGCTGAGGTTGAGGATCTTAATTTGTCTGGTTTGTTCTTTGTTAAAGTGCTGTGTTCAGAATCCAGTTGCAGCTCTTCAGGTGCAGGAAATGATTTTCACCTCCAGCCCAACAGAGAACAAACACATCACCTCTGGGGATGGGGGATCATGCAGGCACAGGCAGAAGACTCATGGTGGCTATTTGAGAGAGACTTCCATCGTAACCAGGGCTTTCGAACTCAGGTTATGGCTTCCCCATCTCTCAGCATTTCTCCACATGTAGACTCATAGAATCCCAGTCAGGAAGAGACCTCAAGGATCATCTGGTCCCACATTTCTAGGCAAAGTCTAGGCTAAGTCTTTAAAGTGTCCTTAAAAGGGGTCTCCTTAATTGCGAGAAACACTGATGTGTATTTGGCAGGGCTGTTGGGGCAGGAGTGGCTGGGAGGAAGGCTACAAGCCTCCAGGCGCTCAGGTTTTGCTTATTCAGGCCCATGGAAAGTGGCTTTCTAGAAATACTTCACTCTTTGGATGTTCAGCATTGGCTGCCTCTCCAGCCCTGTAATTTGTCTGCCCTAGGAAAGATCAATACTGGAACCAGTCAGCATTTGCCACCGCAGGGGCAGTGTACCATGGCTCCAGAGGGCAGCAGCACCATGGGGAAGCATCACTCAACACACACACCCCTCAAGGGGTATGGTATGTAGTTGGGAGTGTAGAAACCAAAGAAATAACTCCACGATTCTAAAGCACACAGTTATATGTTCATTTACACCAGCTTGTCTTGTTTGGGTTTTTTTTAAACACTTTCTTTCTACAGCTGTAATTGGATTTACTGGGCCTAACAGCCAAGTGCCAATTGCGTTTCCATGGAGAAAACAGTAGGTCCAGCTCATTCTCATGTGTACTCTTATCTCCAGCTCCCTCAGAGGCACTGCCTTTGCTGCTGCCTGAGAAGTACCCTCCTAAAAAGGACAGGAGTCCAGGGAAATAATCAGGAATACAGAGAAATAATCAGGAACACAGGGACACAGTGTGCCCACAGCATCCATTACAGCCTTGTACATGGGTTTGAGGTGTTTCTTTCTCAAGCTCTGCCAGGAGCAGACAGTGCAGAGCTCCAAAATGTGGAGCATCCTGTGGAGACCAAGATTCCGTGGATCCACTTGAGCCCCTCTTCAGCACCAAAAGTACCTTATGCAATTGAAATGCAAAGCAGGGGTTCAAGGACTTGCAGGAGCTGACAACAGGGAGTTTACACTCCTTTCTCCTTGGTCCAGGCACTTTGAATTTCCCTGCTGTTGGAGCTAGTGGAAAATGCCCACTGCAACCTCCACACAAGCAACATATCACTTCAGACCCCCCTCTGTGTGTGCTTTCATGTGCAGCATCTCACAAGTGAAGCTGCCCTTTATCTTCAAGGTGGAGCTTCCAGAAACCCAGAGCCAGGCCCACTCCTATCTTTTGTGCCTCATTGTTAACAAAACCAGACTTTGGCAATCGTGATGGGTCTGCCCTGCACCACAAGAAGCTGCTCTTCATTGACCTTATGCTCCTGAGAGCACCATTTAGTACCTAAAAGGCTCAGATGCTTTTCCATATGGAGCAGGGCTGGCAAAACCAGTGCAGTCTGCTTAGGGCTAAGGGTGGCTCCCAGTGGCTTTAGGCAGTGACCTCCCTCTATGTTAGACATCCCTCAACCTCCAGCTTCCTCAGGGTACCCTGGCAAAGCTTCTTCAGGACCACCAATCTGTAATCTATGGCCATTTAACTTTCTATTGAGAGCTTGGCTATTGAGGGCAAAGTTTAGTGGCTGTGCCACAGCAGGAGGATAAAGCACCCCCCTGCCCATGCCAACATGGTCTCCAGGGCGATTTATCTGGGGTTTGTCCAAAGGCACAGCATGATGGTGGCCCCACAGTCTTGGCCATCCTGCCTCTCCTTTCACTGGCATTCACTGCCCCTTGAGCCACCTTTGCAGCCTGGCTGTGTACCCGCTGCTATGAATGCCAGGCAAAGGGTTTAATCAATGATAAGCAGGCTGCATTGTAATAACCCCTTATATAACACAAACGTGACTGTATTAATAAACCTTGCAAGACATGGGACTGTCTTACACAACTGTAATTACTCAGGGAGCTCAGCATTTTCCATTGTCGTACAGCTTGCTTTATCTTTTATTATCTTGCTGGGCTGCCAGGCCCTGCAACACAAAGAGCAATGCTTTCTGCAGCTTCATCCGAGCCAGGCGACTGAAAGCTTTGTACCTGCTCCAAAACCATCATGTTTCCCTCCCTTTATTTCCTCAGAGCAGAAAGCAAAAACATACCCAAACACTTGTCATTATTAGTAAGTGCATATGTGCAGGGTGGCTTCCCCACAAAGAAAAACACCCCACCTTTGTGTTGAAAGGGTTATTTCTGAGGAGCTATCTATATTACAGCAATAAAAGATGAGACTAATAGGTGCTTGACACATTGCATGGGGCCAGACCCAGCAAAGCACTTAAGAAAGTGAATAAAGCTCTTAAGCACATTTTCCCATTGACTGGAGCTTACCTTTTATTAAGCTGAACAGAAGCATATGGGTGCTTGCAGAAAGGGGAATTAGGCTCTGACGTGACATCCTGGATCAATCAGATTTTTCCAGTGGCTTCAGCAGCAGCACAAAAGTGACTACTCATCAGCCTGCACTGGAAGTTGTCCTCATTTCATGGTGATTGGCATGCTAAAAAGCCTCCGTGAGACAAGGAGCAGAGCTCCTATGTCCTTTTGTACTTCATACCATCAACAATACTCAGGTGTTCCTTAAGTTTCTTTGTCCTCCGGATCCTGGAGGGTAAAATTTGCTCTATTTCATTCTCAGTTCCCCAATGTAAAGTCAAAACGGACAACTTCATGTGATTTTTTGTCTTCCTGGGGTCTGCTGTAACACAGGTCTGCTGAGATATCAGACATAGAAAATAATAAAGAATATTAATAATAATATAGCAATATAATACTATAATAATACATTAATGCTTCAACACGTTTTTACAAAGCATTCAAGTGGTCACCAAAACTCAATGGGTCATATTTTTTTACAACTTTTGTGCTGAGAAGAAAAGCAGGATAATATAATAACTAAGGAACCCCTCTCAAGGGGGGGGCCCTTCCAGTGCTGCCCTGACCCACGGGCCCAGCCTCCTGCTGCTGTGGACGTGGACAGAGATCCATAGGGAGACCTCAAGCCTGGAAATATATCCAAACTCTCAGACCTGGTGATGAATGGACACCCTTGAATTCCCCCCAAACCCCTCCCTTAGAAGTCTCCTTCATGAACTGTTTTGCACATATGCCATTAAAATAAGGTCCCAGCCGGCCAAATGATCATAGAAAAACCAAAATAATACTTCTATGGACCTGATTCTGACAGTGGCTTGCATCAGCACCAGACACTTCATCAGTATCACTACTGATGTGTATCTGCAGAACTGCAACCAGAATCAAAGCTAAAAGAAATAAATACTGAGCAGCAAAATGCATTAGTTAAAGTATTTGTTGATGCTTCCCACCCCCCAGAGCATGTGCAATTATGTACAATTAGCTCTCCTAAGGTCCCTACTGGGGATCACTTTATTAAATACTAGCTCGATGTTGAGTTACAGAAGTGAGTCTATAAAACATTATAAGGTGAGTTAAGTGATGCTTGAAAATAAACTAGGTCAGTTGGGGAATTGGGATTTCTGTTCTCTGGAAGGTCACACACCTCTCCCCTCAAGGGACATGACAACAAGCACAGATATGTAGGAGCTGCCAGGCTGGCTCAGGCTGCTGGGCCTTTTCCTTCTCTACCTTGGCCTGCAATCAGCACTGCCAGATGTTTCACTGCACAACCCCTCCACCCAAGTAGTTTCTTTAAACAAGGTTTGACATCATGCACTTTTCTGCTCCTTTTAGTGTATTAGAGTTCAGTGTGTTACAAGTAGGAGAGGAAGTCAGGGAGAAAGATACATATGCATTCAGAAGAGTTTTTACCCTGGAACTAGAACATATTATCTGTGTCCTGGCACATACAGTTGCCAAAAGGCACAGTAAAATTGAGAACAGGACAGAACCAGGCCACAAAAGCAGCTTGAGAGCTGCAGAAGACACTGATAGGGAGGCATCTGAAAAGCCAACTATCTTGTTAAGATGGTGGATTCAGTTATAGTGCATGAACACCTAAGTCCAGGCACTAAAAGGCTCTGTCATCAGAAAAAGGGAGAACAAAAAGAAAAATGCGTAGGCTGAAGCTGGACAGACTAAGAAAGAAATACATGAGCAGTGCAAGCTTGAGAGTCAAACACCAAAGGAAACAGCAGTCTTCAGCTTTTGAGATGGTCAAAACCAGCTTACATAGAGGCCTGGAAGATATATTTATAACCCAAAAACCAAGCTAACAGACTGAGTGTGTGAGAAAGGAAGTGTGGTTGCAGGGCCACAAACAAGGAAAAGGTAGGACTGGCCATGTCTCCTCACCTTGTGCTCTGTGTGTGGCAAAGAGGACTCGAGGGAGTGAATCACTCCCGAAAATGCATCTATCTGTTCTTGAAGGCTGCAGTGCTGTAGGATCCACCTACAGCAGCTGTCAAGGGAAGACTGGTTTCATGGTGTTGAAAGGAAACCGAAACAGCCCCAGGAATGTCATGGAACAAGAAGGGTCATCCACACCTCCCTCATTGAGGCAAGTGTGTGGGACAACCAAGTTAGATGGCTACACCTCATCCTTTCATGCCGAAGAGGAAAACAGGTTTTCAAAAGGCTTTTCTTAGCTGTAAAGCTTCAGTAGTGCTGGTAGTCAGTGACAGGATGAAGGGCTGGGGTACTGTCCTGGTCAGTTACTTGCGCCCTGTGCCTTGGCATGCTCACCTACAGCATCTGAATATCATTCACCTGCCTCCCAGGATCCGGGGAGCCTTCATGAACTTCACCATAGTCCTCCACTTTAGGAAGAGGCTGGCTAGTCAAGTGCTCTACAAACAGTAACGCTGATTAACGCCATTAGCTCCCTAATTGTAGTCAGTGCTAATATGGTCAGATAGAGCCTGGCTCATGGTTACACTTGCTTAAGAAAAAAGGGAGCCTTGTCCACCCCACTGGCACAGGCTCACTCAGAAGAAGACTACAGCATGAATGCTAAAAGGGGTCCCTTCATTCCCAAGCCACCATGTGCCACTGTTGGGATGGCACAAGCACCACCCTGAGCTGCTGGGCTCAAACCCTGGAGAAGCAGCACCACATAGTCCTCCCCCTCAAAAATCATACAGATCCAAACCACCATTTTCACTCAAGGATGTAGAGAAGGAAACGCACACACAGCCCTCATCCCTTGCATGAGAGAGGAAGTCCAGGTCTAGTGGGCTCTGCCTTCTCCTTTAATTAATTTTCGACATGAAAATGGTTTCCAACTTCCATCAGCTTTTCCTGATATGGTAATTAATTTGCCTTCCAGTTGAAGGAATACCGATTGAGAGGTAAAGCCATTGCTGGGCTTCCAAGGAAGTGCTAATTAGCCCTTTTTGAGAAATCTGGTTAAAGTAAATGAGCAGGTGTTGCTAGAAATTGGACATAATCTGTACAAACATGCTCATTCCTATGTGACAGCATAGCTAATTACACCTCCATGGGTCACCACTCCATTTTATATAGTATCTCTCTGTCGAAAGCATATTACTGCCTGGCACTCCAGATAAAACACCTTAGCACTTGGTGTCAGTGGTGAATTAACCCCTTCTCTTATCATGGCTTCAGAAGAAGGATGTTGCTACCAATCTCACTTACTCCAAGGACAGGGAAAACATCTCACATCTCCCTTTGGGCATGTGAGACACTGTGCAGCGTACCCTGCCTTGTGCCACACTGAACTGTCACCAGCAAGCTTTGATCTTGCTTGGCGTCAGCATCAGAAGGGTTTATGGATGTTTATGTGTTATGTCACACTTCCATGGCCTGTGAGCAAAGCTTTGAAACCTCCTGGAAAACCTTAATGTTCCCTGGGGGAAGGTGGTGATTGACATCCTGCGAGGGACAATACCGCGGCAGCAATGGAAGTAGCCACAAAGGTAATTACGGTTCAACTAAGATGTCTTGTGTGTAGTCTTTCACCAGCCCAATGGTCTCATGCATCAGCTTGATTTCAGGCTGGTGGGAGGTGTCCATGCACATCTGCAAAGCTGGAATCAAGAAAAGTGGGAAGTGATTGCACATCCCAAGCCAGCACAGGAGAAAAGCAGCCAGCTATGGGTTGAACGGGAAGAATTTCATAAGCACCTTCCCAAAACAGAGGTATCTCCATATTACTTAGCAAGTGTCATGCAATCTCATGTCTTGTTTGCACCACATCTGTAGAAAGAGAGGGGGGCCCAACGCAGACTGCATGGACAGACACACCTGTGAGTTACTACATGACCTGGGAGACATGCACCACCCCCTGAGCCCTAGTTTGCTGTTGCAAAAGGACACATGGATGTGTGGTAAAGCCTGGAAGCAACTGCTGTTGGGCAAAGGGAACACAACCACCATGACTATGTCGAGAAGCTGCGGCTGCTCCATCCCTGTCAGTGTTCAAAGCCAGGTTGAACGAGGCTTGGAGCAGCCTGCTCTAGTGAAAGGTGTTCCTGCCCATGGCAGGGGGCTGGTGCTGGATGAGCTTTAAGGTCCCTTCCAACTCAAACCAGTTTGTGATTCTATGCAAGTCCTTTCTCTAAGGGCAAAACCTGTCCAGGGTCCACTGCTGTGCCACCTCTCTAGCGGCAGTGTAAGCACTTATGCCTACATGTTTGCAGCCAGTCCTAAAGAAGAAGCAGTGAAGCTGAGAGCCTCAGGGTTGGCAGCACAGCCATGGGACTGGGAGCCGGGCAGCCCCAGCCAAAGCCAAGCAGAAGGGGTGTGCTCCTCACTGGAGCAGCTGCCCCTGCAGTTGTTCCCAGCTCTCCCTTGTCCCAGCAGCTGAGCACGGCCCAGCTGGATACAGATGGAAGAGGGAGACAAAACCCCTTTGTAAAGCTGATTCCAGACATACTGCCCGTCACACACCCCCTGCAAAGAGGGCCCATTAGGGACCAGCTTATCAGAGATGGGATCAGAGCTCATCAGAGCTGTTTTTCTCCCCTGCCCCCTCTTAACAGTTTCAGAGGTCCATGCATTATTGCCTGCAGAAGATGTCGATCAAGATGGTGTCCTTCACCCAGACTCATGCTCAGATTTTCCTAAGCCACTGCTGACTCCTGACTCCACATCCACTTGGAGCTATCAACTTGCGTATCAGGACTGACATGGCTCTCAAGTTACGACATCTGATTACTCCGTGCGTTAACATGCACAAGGCAGAATGATGGTGATGTTCCCATTCCTGAAATGAGGAGCAGAGATACAGAAGTAGTAAAACACCCACTAAAGTCTGTCCGAGCAGGGGCTAATGCTCCACTGCTGCTTCGCTGTCCTGTTTCAGTCAGGGTTGTGCCTATACTTAATCCCACAGAGGTGGGATACAAGTGTCTTAGTGTGACAGCAGAAACGTGTCACTCTCTTGGATGGCCTGTTGTGCCCTAGAGATGTGCTCTTCTCTGAGCTTTCTCTTCTTTCAGTGTCGGTAGGTATGCATAGTTTGATCTTTTCTTGTAGACCACATTCATAGTACAATGTTTCCCTTTCTCGTATCAGTACAATGCTGACTCATATCAAATTGAAATATTATGCAGGAGGCTTCAAACTGTCCTACCCGAGACATAGGAACTGGCTCCAGTCTGAAGGTGGCTGCAATTCAGGCCTCTCCCATCCATGACATTGGCTATACAAATAAATCCCGTGGGTTAAAAACAAGAATGTACTTTGGATACACGTTCAGGTTTCTGCACCAGCTAGAGCAAAGATGCTAAGGCTTTTGTTTAAGTGAAAGCTGAAATTCATCATTCAAACGATGTCTGGAGATGGGGTTTTAAGGAGTACACACATTTAATAAGGCTTCTAATAATCTGCTTCCACTGGCAGGTACTTTAAAGACCAGTGCAAGAAGCAGTCACCACACACAACTGACTCCAGCCCTGAGGCCCTATTTATCCATAGGTGACTTACTGGCTCTTACAACAGTGGAGAAACCTGGCTAGCAGCAGCTAGGGCTCTGTGCTGCTGCACAGCCTGACTCTGGGCATCCTGCCTTTGTATCATGAGACAGGGATGGTGAACATAAATCTGAATTACTTCATCTTAAGAGATGCAAGACACTGTACAGACCCAGCAAAGCTAATGTGAAGAGCAGTTTCAGGCAAGTCCATGGAGTAACTGCTGGTGGTGTGTGTGTGCATGACAGTGGATGAAGTTATCTGTCCATCAGCTCCTCCTGCCACCTTATCCTCCATCAGCTCCTGCATGGTCATGGGATCTGCTGCTGTCTAGACAGGAGCCAGAAGTTTGGATCACTGAGGGAGAAGATCAAGGACCAACCTCACTGCCTGTTATGACAGCAAAGGCAGACAAAATAGAAGCACACCTTCCCTCGCTCTGATGCTGCCATCCAGCTGAGGAGAAGCATGCGTTCTCTTGCAAACAAAACCCCTTTCCTTTGCCATCTCTGCTGCTGCTTCAGTTCGCAAAGGAAGACTGCTAATGTGCTCACCCGTTGACAGAGTGGACATGAAGGACAGTTTATAGCACCTACTGTACTCTCAACTCAGAGCTGTAAAACAATATTCATTGCAACTACTGTGCAGGGCTTGGCCAGTACAGCCACATCCAGAAGTATCAAGCAAGAAACAAAAAAGACAAAGCTATTAAAAACACTCACATGCAAGTCAGGAAACATCTTATTATAGATACCGGTTTGAAGAAGGGAAATTAAAAACCTATAACCCACACTCAGCATATGCCCAGCTATATTTGCCTGCTCCATTTATCATCTTAGACAATGCAATTTCAGTGTTGCACCCCTCCAGTCTTTTACACTAAAAAAAAACCCCAAACAAGCCAACGCACAAGATGCCGTCGCTGGTTTACAGCTGTGGCCTATCCTGTTTCCCTGAACATTTGCTGATTTGGCACCAGCACAATACTGAGGGGGCTGGGATCTGACTGGAAGATGTGGATCACAGTAAAACAGGCTCTCCCTATATTTATAGCAGCGCTCCGTTGGAAGCACAGCAGTTTGTTCATGTGCTGATCTTTAAAACTGGTGGAGAAGGCATCACTCTGAAGGGTTCCTTCACTAAAGATGTACCTCACACACGCATTTCTCAGGCCGCAGAATGGAAAATAAAAGCTCTGGCAATGACAAATCATGCATATAAAGTTAAATATGCAATGGAAAACATTACAGAGGGGTTAGCTATTGCTCCCATAGTGCAAAGACTGGAAATAGATGCTGCAAGTGCTTTATGAAAAAGTAGGAAGCTTGGCACTGGATTAAAGGAGCATGGATAGAGTCATGGGTAAGAATGGAAGAAACCCAGACATGTGGTAGGCTGAGATTGTCCAAAGCCAACTGCAGGTGTAGCCAGGCCACAAGCACCCACAAGCCTGCTGCTTCCATAGGAGAGGTGCCACAGGATGTTCCGTGGTGTTTCAGAGAGGCTGTGCTACAGCCATGCCCCTGAAGCAGGTTTGCACTACCTGCTCTTGAGCAAAATGAATGTCAAACATCAACTTCAACATGATCTGGAAGAGGCAAAACAGTTTGGGTAGCTACTCCTGTCTTCTTGACGCAGCCGGCTTATACAGGGCTCTGCAACACTCACTTTTATTAATAGCCTGGATGTCCTGAGCATTTTTCTTTCTGGTTCTCACGAGTTATTTTCACTACACAGCTTCCCATGATCACTCAATTTTGGAGCTGATTAGACCAACTGGTAGGATAAGTCCCCACAGATAAAAAAACCAACAGCAAAATGAACCCACACCCAGAGAATCAAGAGTGTTTCTATAAAAAGTTAGGAACATGTGCATGGCATTGTGGGTATAAACAAGACTCAGCACGTATCTGCCTTTCCACTGCTGAGAAAAGAGCATTTGGCTATGTGGAGCTTTAAATAAAGATGCTGCTGGTTGTGCATCATGTGCCACTTGTGATGGTACCTGGCCCTTGGCTAGCCCTCCTTCTGCAAGCACTTAGGGGAGAGTAAAGAAGGGAAAGTGAGGGTAAGGGAATTACATTTCCATGCTAGTTCTGTTCTTCTGTTTGCAATGAAGCGCTAGGGATAAGACCCAGTTGTGACTTGCCTTTGCGTGAAAATCTGTCCTCTTTTAATAATTTGCACATCTTAGGAAAGGCCATTGTGTATGGACAGAGTACTCTCAGCCTCAGTGAGTGCTGGAAGGGTGGGGAAAAGCCTTGAGGGTAAACAGCTTCACCTAATTCCCACAGCCCATCTAGGCAGAGATGCCAGGTTGCACAGCTACAGCAGTGATGTTAAACACCTGCAGCAACACCTTGGTCCTGTAAAAGTCAATAGCAAAACCTCCTTGGATACTGGAAACAGCAAATTGTGCAGAACACACCATCATTAGAGAAGAGGTACAGGAGTCAGTGCTAAGTAAGAGCTTCCAAAGGCCTTCGGGGCTTCTTTGCTCTGGCAATGAGGTACCAAGGGAGCTTACAGAATGGATTTAAGCAACTTCAGCAGGCCTTGAACAAAACAGAGGTCTTCATGAAGATTCAATACAAACTGTGGAGGGTGTTGCATGCATGGATTGAGCTCTGTGGAGGTATAAACCTACCCGGACACTCTCCTCTTGCACACACACAGGTAGGGCCAGCTTTTACAAATGCATGCACCTGTGATTGTATATACAAATTGCCATATCCACTAAATTACGGAAGCTACCCTAAAGAGGATGGAACATACACATCTCTGGGGGATGCGCTTGCCTTGTTATTCATAGCAGCCCACACTGAAAGACAACTCCTTCTGCCTAGGCTATGAAGTGAAGCACTTGGAAGTGTGCTCCTTAACTCCCTGTGTAGGTAGTACCACATAATCATGAACTACATGACTGCAGACTATTTCCCCCTCCCACATTTAGTTCCTATTCTGGATCACAACCACTCGCTGAAAGAGAGCTCAGGGTTTCACTTGACACCCCTCCACTTGCCTTTTATTGTACCACACTCAGGCTCCGCTCTCAAGAAGGGTCTATTAATATTCTCAGGGATCTTTTGTTTGGTTTTTTGTCATTAACAAAGTGAACACTTAACAGTGCAGAAAGAAAGTCTTCTTGCCTCCAGCTCAAGTATTTGGACACAGACTTGCCAGCTGCCAAAGTCTTACTCAGACCCTGGCTTGGACTTGCTTGAAGCATATAAAATCTTCTGAGAATTTCTCTGTAAAACCCACATGAGCATATGTAAAACACTTCCCCCCTACCCCCAGAGGTTTGACATAATGTAACCTGGCTAACAGACCAGGCCTCAACACATTTCGTATTTCCCAGCACTATGAGTATTAAAGCTACTGCAGAAGCTTGCCAGAATTTTACCTGAGGGAAAACACTGAATTTTCACTATATATTCAGAATTGTTTGAACTTCTCTAAACTAAAAAGCAAATAAGTAGCCAGAGGTAGAAACTGCCAGCATGAGATACGACAGGCTGGTGGCCAAGCCCAAAGCAAGAGGGAAGCAATTTCTTGGTACCTGCATAGAATGTAGCTCAGCCTTGCTGTATGAGGGATAAGAACTGCCTGATAGCACCCCCAAAGCATCTATGGATCTTGTCATCACAGCACACCTGGGACACAAGGAAGGGCTCCCCACATGTTGGTGTCAGAGCAAAGAGTCTGTGGGTAAGCAGTACATCTTATCCCAGGTGCTAAAGAAAACTAGTGTAGAAAGCAAATCTATCTACTGCCCAACCTGATGGACTAGGCTTTCTCCCTGACATACATGACCATAGACCATATAAGTTCATCCTTATGTGTGACGTTTATGCGTGCCTTTAGAGGTGTAGGAGAGACCTGATAGACAACAGTATCCAAAAGTAATACTGTTGGAAAGGCAGGGAACTGGAAGACACTTTTTTCATGGTCACTAACAATACGGATGTTTTAGCACCACCCTCCACATAGCTGAGATAAAAATAGCTTTTCTATAAATGCACCACTGTATTCTGAGGTCAAATAAGACTCCCAATAAAATCACTCCAAGGCATCCAGCAAACAATTTACTACTTATCTCACTAAAGAAAGCAAGCCCCTGGTTTTATCTCGCCTCTTCTCACTAAGGCACTAAAGCCCCCGGAGGATAGCTATTTTGATAAATTGCGTAACAAATTATGCTTCAGGGCTGTACATCTCCATAGCAGAGCACGGAAGCAGTGTAAGGCTGTCTGTTTTCATGAGCTATTTCAAGACACAGTGGACAGCCCTGGCTTTCTCAGAATCCATCAGCGTCCCAGTAAATGTTTGCTCCTAAGCACGCACATGTGAACCCACCACCACACGTCTCTTATTGACCATGGTTCCCACATAATTCCCCTGAAGCAGACATTCCCCCTCACACCAGAGGATGACCAAGAAATTGTTCCACTTGAGAAGGTCTGATAGTAAAAGGAAAGAATTCAGCTCATCCCTATGGTGGGCTTCCAGCTTTCATCTCCTTGATAACCATTGCATCTGGTGACCATCTGTGGTTAAAAATGGCTTCCCAGGAAGAAACTCTTCTGCTCAGCATGGGGAGGTTGGTTATTTTTAACCGAAACCCATTCCACCTTGATGTGTGAGGAAAACAAGCATGTTCAGCAGAATCGGCCCTTTGGAGTCAACATGTGCTATCACAACGTAATGTTACTTTTGGCAAACAAACTGATATCACCTACTTGCCCAGGCTCATCCATGTACAGCATGGCTGCCAAGGGAAAACAGGATGAAGAAAGGATGACACATTCATAATCTCTAACCACGCATGTTTAAAGTGCAAATGGAAAGAATGAGCACCCTTGACACTAGACTCCTCTGTTTATCACTGGAATGATTGAAGGCCTGCCTGTGACTGGGTAACTTTCCCCATAGCGTGAGTATGCCTCTGTCCTAAGAGGAGGGTCAAGGAGAGAGCTGCAACTCCAAACCTCTTCAGCTCTGGAGCTGCTTGGCTAGGACAGTTGATCACAGCAGTGGCAGGGATGCAGGGACGCTAAAACTAGGCTGTATCAGATGACCAACCGCTCCCACCACAAGGCAACAGAGTAAAGGCTCTGCATTTGGATTACCTCCTGTTCAGAAAGGCCTAAACAAAATGAGAACCAGCAATCCATAGAATGAAAACCCTTCCTTCATCCTTTCCTCCCCCTGCACAGCCATGAGGAGGAGGAAGAAAAGGTAAGCCCTGCCTTATGTGCATCTCTGCACTGTTGTCAACACTCTACCTCATCTTTGAGGTAACAGAACTCAGACACTGCTTTGTGATTGCCATCACATTCCTTGTACAGGGTATTCTATGTAAACACCGCAAACCTTGACTTTGCACTGCCAAGGTGTGCACACATGCCCGAGTCATTGCTTTGATGTGATTGACAGCTCTCTGCTCCAGGAGCCTCCTGAGAGCTTCAGCAGTGGCTCTTTGCAAGCAAGAATGTTGTGTAAGTACATAGCTATTTTTGTTCAAAGTTTAGTTCTGTGCTCTATGAGACTAAAAAACGAATGCACACGAAGCTAAATAGCACACTTATAAGATTCATTGAAACAGCCGTGCCCTTCCTCCCATGATCCTCTTCCTGGTGGTGGCATCAGCCTCCTTCTCTGCCTTCATCATCTTCTGAGAACACAGTCCAGCACTCAAGACACCACAAGCACTTCCTCCGCAAAGAGATGCGATAGCAACACTGGAGCAGAACGTGGGATTACCTTAAGGCAACCACAGGCAAGTGATGCAGCACTAAACCAGACAACGTTAGGCATCTGGGGCAGCCCTTACCTGCCAGCTGCAGAGTCCTTTATGCAAAGCAATAGCCTTGTGACCCCAAATGAAGAAGAAGGAAGATGTCCTCCCAGAAAGCAAGTCTTCCACAGGTCCATACTCTGGTCTCAGAGCAGCACATAGAGATGACCTGGCAATGCAGCATGGCCATTTCTCTGCCCTGCACAAAATTTTCTGAGTGATCTTAGGTCAGCACCTTAGCCACAGATCCACAGAGGTCTAAGGAAAACCCTTTGTGAGATGGCCAAACAGCAAAAGTCACCATATCTTGATTCTTGCCTCTGTAAAATTCAGAGGGCCTCAAAACCCTACCTCCCCCAGTGTCAGCATTACTCATTTCTTATGGGCTGGGAGGTGATCAAGGGAATGGGAGCAGGAGCCAGAATGAGTAGGTTGTAGCTCAGGCACAATCTAAACCTTTGATTATGTCCTGTGAAGCTTTTTTAGACTGAATAAATCAGGCCCATTATCATTGACATGCTTTGGAAAGAAACCAAAACACTGAACTTCTAGGAGATTGTCCTCTGTTAGATAAAGACTTCAGACAGTTAAATGATACTTGCTAATTCTGGTGCTCCACTAGACCCAGACATCTATCCCTGCTGGCAGGTCTAATGACGGCTTTGGTCTGCACAAGAAATGGTTATTCATCATCAGGTCTCCTTGCCCCTTTTGTAAATGCTCTGCTTCATCTCAGAAGAAAGGAAAAGGAAAAAAGTCATAAATAAAAAGTAAGCAGCTATTTTTGGAGAAGCGTTTTCTTCCTGGTGTGTCTGTGAGTGCGTGTGTAAACGATTGTCTTCCTCATTTCTGTCAGCTTATCTAATCTCAAACAAATACCAAAGGTTTTTGTTGAGGTTTTATGGCCTGGCTGTCTTCATCAAGCTCTCTAAAAGACTCCTTTAAGGGTCAGGTTCTCCAAGCACTACCACATGTCCCAGTGGTCCCCATGGTGGTAAGTGAGCTCCAACTGATGTTCAGGGCAAAGTCTGACACTTGAAGTCATTCGTTGATCCTGTGTCCTGTAAAGACATAATTCCCCAGAGTTGTCTACCTGTGGTTTTATAACTGCTTATTGTGTATGCTTTAGTTCCACTCACCATCATGCTCTTGCTGTATTCATGGGGTTGGTTTTTGCCTGGAGGGAACTGCTCCCTGCACCATCACCCTCTGAAGCATGTACCTACTGCTGTCACTGCCTCAGAGAAAACTCTTTCCAAAACGTGGGGAAGGACACTGCCCTAGTGTCCCTGGAACAAGCTGGAATAGCCTTGCCCTGGGCTTGCTGCAGCAGGCAGGGCAAAAGGGACTTAAAGGAAAATGAGGGAGCTGCAGTTACAGATGGATGAGTACCTTGGGAAGGGCAACAGGCAGGATTTATGTAAAACAAAAAGCAGCTTTAGGAGCAGAAACAAGCTGCTAATGGCAGTGGAAAAGCTCTCCACAAGACACAGCAGCCTCATGTATGCTGATAAGAGACAGAGTTAAGGGAAAGGAACATCACATGCCTGGGCTGTTCACAGCTCTCCTTACGCAAGCAACAAGCTCTGGAGGTTGATAACACAGGAATGTCAATGCAGAGGAAAATTTCCCTCTTATGTGCAGCTTTAAATATTCCCAGGGCATCCTATTCAAAGCCCAGGGAGCTTGTGATAACGCTGCTCACCATGCTGAAAGGCAGGCAGAGGTCATGAGGAGGCTTGAAGCACCATGTTGGCCTTGCTGCTTGTCAAATGGTTTCCAGCAGGAGGAAAGAGATAACCAAGAAGAGACAGAGAGAACAGAATGAGTCAAATGCTGGATTTGCTAGGACAACTGCAAGCGTGTATGAAATGAAATTTAGAAACGATTGTCTTATGTGTGCCTTGTTCTTTGTGTCCTTATCACCAACCTCTCACTACTGTCTGGCACCAGAGACACAGGCTTGTACCGACGTTGGGTCCAACAACAGAAGTCATTTCCTATGAGGAATCAAATATACAGTCTTGGTGGTTTGGGTTGGGGTTTTCTTCTTCACTATTTAGCCAAATTCCTATCCTGTTGAAGTTCCAATTCTGTCACTGAATTCAGCAGGATCAGAAATCGTTTGGCCGTGGTCATACTGAAAGCCCGTGGTAGAGGGACTTCAGTCCAATCCAGACTCCCAATCAAACCTAGCTCTCCATCAAAACATGTAAGCTCATCCTTCTTGCAGTGCAAGAAGTCCATTTCCTTCAACCAGTTACTCAGAGATCAACAGCTGTTGAAGGACTTACATCAGCATGGAGAACATTGAGCGCTGCCTCTGCCCCACAGCTTCCAGTGCACTGCTTCTGGCTGGGCTCCTTCCTCACACCACACAGGAAACTCAGAGCCGCTTCCAGCCACAGCAAGAGTCTGCAGCAGTGACTCTGAAGCACTGAACTCTTGCTTTCATCTACAGTGTCTTGTTTCCCATTGCTTGGCCAAACCTCACACCACCATTTATCATGCTGATGCACAGATGGCTCTTTTGGAATAGAGCTAAGCCAAACTGAGCTGTGTTTGAATCAGCAGAATTTGGAAGGCCAAAAGACAAGGTTGCAGCAGCTTCTCCTCCCCACTTTCCATGGCTGCATTGTAAGTGTACATTCATACAGGCTTGCCAAGCCCAAAAGTAAGGTGTCTCCACTACCATGGGGTTTAGGGCCTGAAGGCTAGATTCAGCTCACACACTGAAGTCACTGTAGTTTTGTGGGTGCAAGTTAGATTAGAGCTTCAGTCTGGCAGCTTGAGGAGAAAGAAACAACTTTGCTCTGGCTTAAAAAGGGGAGATAAGCAAACTAAAAACCTCTCACAGGGGCCTGGAGATCATTTCCACTAAGTTTAGGAGCTGACCTCCATGTTTCATGAGAGTTCTCCACCCTGTTGGCCATTCTCATTCAAGACATTCAAGCCCCTTTCCTAGGGCTCCCTCTCCCTACAAACCTCACTGAGAACTTCCACAGCAATGTAAGTCAACGCTTTAAACTTTCTGCAATATCACAAAGGTTTTTCCACCCTCACTCATCTGACAATCACGATTTAGGTCTCTGTTCTTAGTTCTGTTTGGTAAGTATTGCCTATCCCTGTTTTTGCTTGAGCACCTCCAGGCATCCTGTAGCCACCCAACTCAGTGCTACAGAACAAACCTACAACATCAGAGTATTAATGGTTGGTGTATTTCCTCTGCTGTTAAAAGCAAACCAAGTTTTGTCTCACCCAAGCAGAATTACTACAACATGGAGAGGAAATCCAAGAGAGACAGAGCATCTCCAACAAGGAGGAAGGTTTCCAGTGAGGAAACTGTGTGCAGCAACTTTAATAGCAAGAGGAAAATCAGTTTCCCAAAGTTATTGTTTGTATGAAGGTGCAATATAGAAAAGCCGGGGCCTATCCCGATGTTTCATTGAAGCTTCATTGTCTTTTCCTACCATATCATTAACTTTCTTCAGCACAGAGGGCTAGAAACCTGCAAAAACTAAATGAAGAAAATAATCCTTCCAAAATTCTACATTCATTCTATATAGCTTATAACTAGATCCACTTTAGCTGGATTGCTCCAACTCTGTCATATCTGCACACTACAGCTTACCACTGTGTACCCACATTGTAGCCTATGGTTATAATATACACCAATGCACTCTTTTTCCACTACAGCAGAAAATCAGGCTGCAGAGTGACACAATTTCATCAATGTACTGTCCTGTCCAGGATAGCGGTTGTAGGAAAATGTTACAGAGAAACTGCAGCAATGACATGATAATGCCAAGTCTGAGCATAAGCCCAGCCTACCATGCTGCCCTGCCCCACAGGGATCCCAAATCAGCCAGATTCATGGCCAGAGCAGTCCCTTTGGCATATCTCTTTGCAGATGCTTCTGGGCAATGGTTGTCATCTATTCAGGAAACATTCCGATGGATTCCCTTAAGGCCACTCCTTCTCGTAACTCCTTGGTTTTCCTTCTTTCTTGTTTCAGATCCCAATCCTGCTGCTGGGCTACAGTAAAAGCCCTCGGGGGGACAAGCATTAGTTCTTGTCTCTTTCCAGCTACTCACAAGCACCCAGGGGCAGAAAACACAGGCCAGGAAGCCTGCATCTCCTTAGAACCCCAACCCTCTTCCCTCTGCATCCCCGACCCTGCAGCCATACAGTGCCTAGAGAAGGCAGCCTGGGTGAGCTGCCACTTCCCCTTCTTGCAGCCCAAGTGACCTTAGTGTGAAGAAATGTCTTCCTGGTATTCAGCTTATGTTTGCCCTTTCCCGGTTTATCCCATTGTTTCTGCTTAACCCTTCCTCAACAACCCCATCACCCTGAGAAGCTCTAACTGTATTTCACTGCCATACACATTTCTGATATGCTTTAGGTACTAATAATTCAGGTTATCAACTTCTGTGGCACCTCAACAGACATGGTATGTGTTCTTACACCTTTCAGATGTCCCTTATTTCAGGTCTTGACGTAATTCAGCTGAAGAGTATTGACAGATAAGGCACAAGCATGCTGTGAGTGTGAGACTGACTATGGCTACCTGCAAAAAATCAAAGCCTTTTCCTAAGAGAATCCCTGGAAGTTCATTTGAGAGCAGCTTTTTTATGTTTCCTATGAATTTCCGTTGCTTTCCCCAAACCAATACAAAATATTTCTGAAAAACAACCCAAAACAAGATGTGAATGACACAGGAAGATAGTAGAAAATTCCCTTCTGTGAACACTACTTAACTACACTGAGCATCATCTTATAGAGCCCAGAACTCCCTCTGCCTTGAGGTCTTTAACCCTTTAACCCTTGCTACACTGTTTGCAGAAAGGACTTAACGTTAACACACTTGGCACAGGCATGTGAGGCTTGGTAGCCCTTTCCCCAGTTTTCCTCCCAACTGGTTTGCTTCCTTTCAGCCATTCAAAGTTACGTCCCAGGAACTTTCTCCTTGATCCCAGCACTGCTAAATAGAAGGATCAATCACTAGCAGAACATTTCTTCAGCAATTCACAGTTCAAATTGCTCCCTGTGCCAAGTTTTGACTGGTTTCTCACTGAATAAAAGCCAGTTTCAGTCAGAGCCCTGGGCCAGACCAGAAAACTCAAACCAGCAGGCAAGTCTCCCATTTGGAGCAAAACTCAAAGGTAGGAGAGTTTGCAGCCTCCTTGGAGCAGCTCTGAAACCTTCCATACCAGGAGACCTGTCCTTTGCAGGGATATGCCTGCTAAGAACCACAGGATGGGCAAGGAAGGGTAGTGTGGTGATGCATAACCCACCGAAACCTTCAGTACTGAGTTCCCAGCTTCCTATCACCCTTGTACAAGTCTGTGGATTAATCAGCAGATTTTCAGGGCTCGATGATGCCCAAGGCACTGTTAAAGGGTTAACACCGAGACTGTTTTCCCAGAGTGAAAGAAGGTCTGGCTATGACTTCCCTTTGTTTCCCTCCTCTTCCCTTCCCCACCTTCCCTCCTGCTACTTCTTCTATGAATAGGCCTTTACTGTGTCTCAGGGGAAAAAAAAGGACTCTCTGATGGCCTTGCTTTCCCCTGCCTGCTTGGGGCCATCAGGCAGTCAGTCAGAGGATGGCTTTTGTGAGAAGGAAAGCCTCTTGCAGGCAGAGGAAGGCACTGCCTGGGGCTTCTGTATTCACAGCCTTTCTATTTCTGGCTCTCCCTTTTCACAGGGCTTTGTTTGCTAAACCCCACTCCCTGCTCCCCCAAGCCATCAGTGAGCATACTTACCTCAGAGGCAGAATAAACCCCAACATCTCTGATAGAACCCACCCCAGAGATTAGAGTCTTTGCCATCTTACCTCTCTGCCTTTTCTACTTCCAGGGAGTTTGCTGGAAAGGAGACTAATTAATAGGAATGCTTTAACAGCTTAAATCCTGCTCTGTGGGTGCCAATTTGCCTCTTGAGGTGGAAAGTGGAAAGTAATCCTATTTTCAATATAGGCATGGATAGACTGTGCCGATACTGAGCCCAAAGCAGTTCAAGAAAGGTCACTGCTATAACGTGATGCATAGGTTCAGAAAGCTCCAAGGAGCTGGCACAGGATGTTAAGGTAAACCAAACAACCCCAGCCCCTTTCCTGACCCCTGACAGAAGGGCTTCAGCCCACAAAACAGCACATGGAAGCCAGTCAGTCAGCTCCCTCCATCCTTCACTACCTGTGCTCTTTAAGGCTTTTCAGCCAGGTCACAGCTCTTGCAGGATGCCCTGCTCAGCAGCCACCAGGCCCATCAGCACATTCAGGCTGCAGCCCTTCACTCCCTTTACCCACACACTCCAACATCCATCACACCCAGGGCGCAGCCATGCTTTGCACAGGTTTAGTGCTCTGCTGTCCCTCATCTTTCCACTTCAGAGAGCTTCTGAATGCCAGTTTTTTTCCATGCCTGTCTCACACACAACACAAGGATTCCAAACCAGGCACCGCCAGTTTAATTTCACATCACAGTGTAGCATGGCAACCTATTGTAAAAGCAGGCAAGTTCAATTAGAGTAGGGTCAACACATTCAGCTTGATACCAGGTTAAGGCAATGCTTGAAGTTCCTTGGCACTGCACTGCCAAAGTGTCCAAAATACACAGGAATGGGTAAAGTGCTGCAGTCTCTCAAGATCTGCATAGGAATTTAATTGCCAATCTGGGTATAACCTCTGCCTTCACACATTAGCTCTCTAGATCTAACATGGAATCATAGAACAGTTCAGGTTGGAGGAGACCTTAGAGATCATGCAGTGCCAATCCCCTGCCATGGCATGGACATTTTCCACTAGACCAGGTTGCTCAAAGCCCCATGAAAAGAACGACAGCTCGCAGGCAGGCTACCGCACCAAGATGGATTAAGATGAAAGAAAGGCTCGGATCTATGCTCATCTTCAATCGTGCCTTCTTCCTGAGCCTCTTTCCTGAAGTTTCTCCTCAGTTTTCCTGCAAACCTCCATTTAGGCCAGACTCATCAGTGAAGCAGTTACTTATCTACTCTTCCATGTGAGGGCTACAAAGCACCCTCCTGTAGATTTTTCCATCAGTGGTTGTTTGAACATTTGTTTTCCAATGTCTCTTGACACAAACCAGGGTACAAGCATGAGCCTGTCTCACACGTCTCCTGAGGTCAAGCCCATTATTCCAATCCTCATCCACAGCCACTGAGGCAGTCACACTTTGCCCCAACCTTTTGGCATTTTCACCACCTCCAGCCAACTGCAGCCTTGCTCAGGGAGGTTTATGCCTTGTCACCATTGATGCCTACAAAGTCACCAAAGGCATAATGCCACATTCTCAGCACTCCCTGGTGCTCTCCTGAATAGCAAATGGTCTTTATACCACCCTTTTCTGAACTTCAAGCCAGCTGGTCCTTCAGCTAGGAAGTTGTCTATCTTGGGGCCAAATTTCTCCAGGATCCAGCACAACATTCTGATAAGGTACCAGTAATAAGAGTGTGAAGTGGTTTCCATCAACATTTGATGATGAAAGCAATCCTTTTCCCATGAAAAGACCATCAGGGACTTAGTTGGAGTCTTGGATTATTCTCCAGGCTCCCAGCTACAACTGACAAAGTTTGATCTGCCCATGTGAACGCTCTTCCATTCACTACTTGTCTCGCCAACCCACCTGGTTACTGCTTTTTGATATCCAGCCCATCAGTTCTTTTGAGCACATGCATTTCCTCATCTGATCCCAAACATAAGAAGACACCTGTGTGCACAGGTCACAAGTGCACACCAGTGCCAGCTGGTTTAACTGGAGCCATTCGTCCTGGTTATTTTCAACAGAGCAGCAACAGTTTTGCCAGAACAAGTTCTTGGTTCCCTAGGCACTTGCTAAGAACCACAGCAGGAACAGTGCTTGTTAGAGTAGCAGCAAGTCCTTTTATTTGCACAACAGCATTATTTCCTCACTGCTGACCAGTGCCTGGATGAACACTGAACCCAGAGGTGAAGGACTTGCATAGCCCATTACCCAGACTCCTGAGCCATGCGGTTCCCAGGTGCACTGCTCTTGAGAGATCACCATATTACACAGAAGCTCCAACTCTGCTCTTTCTCCTCCAATCTCAGCTGAGAAACAGTGTGAAAAAACATCTCCCTGTCTCTAAGTGTTCCTCTGTTCCTCCTCAGCAGATCTGCTCCCTTGCACATCACCTTGAGGGTGCAGGGGAGAAGACACTCAGCATTTCACACTTAACCTCGCACATAGTGGATGCTGGAAATACACACTGTGGGCAATTGGAAATACAATTACAACTGAGAATAAGTTGTGCTGTAACTGGGAAACTTCAGACACAGCCATGAGAGGATGCAGCAACATGTGCTTTTACCTCAGCCTAACTTGCCAGAGGGCCACTCTCCTACAAAGTGAAAACTAGATACACCTTCAGGTCTCACACAAGTAACAAGCTCAAACCTTTGGTTAAAATAATGATTAGAGGTGGTTATTGGAAACATTAGGAAGTCTTGCTCCCATTTTGGAAATTCACAAGCTTGGGGACCCTCCTAAATACCTACAAATGCAAGGAAAGCATGGCAGGTACTGAGTGCCAAGGCTGAATATCCTTCCCCTACAGCAGTACAGTAGTATGAGCGTCCTCATAGGTAGGTACCAGCATGATTCACAGAAAAAAGCATCACATTATCTACTGCACTTCTTGGAGAGCAGACAGGAGGTGGCAAGGCCGAAGTTAAAGAACAGCAATGGAAAAGAGACTGAAGACAGTCGGGGAAGTGAACCAAGGCTATGGCCTCTGCAGCTGAGGTCAGAATGTCCCCAGTTTTAGAGAAAGCCACTAGAAACAAGTCTTTGAAGAGCTGCCTGAAGCCATCCAAAAAGCCAGACTGGGGCTTACCAAAACAAATACTCTTCCTCCATGTGGACTTGCTCATTTTTACTGCCATTTAGCCGCTCAGAGTTGACTCTAGGAAATACCAGACAAAACTGTGTTAAAACATATCAGTGGCACAAAGGGAAGATGTTTGCCTGCTCCCAGCCCTCTGAACTCTTTTAACCTGACAAATCCTAAACCAATATAAACACTGATGGAGAGACTCAAGACGGGTAGAAGTAAGACCTGCTATGCTATCAGGTAGCCAGGTTGGCAGAGGAGGACGTGCCTACACCTCTGTTATCCATCTGCATGCCTGGAGCCCAGTTGTGCATCAGCCTTCAGGGAAACTTTGTGTTTTGATGGGTTGCTGAGATACACAGCCAACCTATGCCCCTAGGAGAGCACCATCACCACATCCCTCTTCACCCAGAGAAGGAGCTCATCTGCACACACTGGGACACTGCTCTCGTAACAGCCTCTTATGAGCCCTTTCCCAGCCCAAGCACTTTCTACTGAATTCAACACCAAAGATTTGGCTTTGGCTACAGCATGGCTCCTGCCTTTGTACCAGAGGCCAGTGCTGAAGGCAACACTTCACTACCAGTGTGAGGGGCTTTGTCACTGCACAAAGACAAGGTGACGGAACCTGCTGCAAACAGCTCAGCCTAACAGATAGGGACACATAACCCTCATTTAACAGGAAGCCAGTCAAAGCTTTTGGGACAAAAGGACTTTCTTGCAAAGGCTGTAGCTGTCCTTAAGACCACATGAAATGCCCTGATGCATACACCACCACGCTTCTGCACCCACCCAGCATCACTGATGCACAGTGCTGTCTCTGCGACACTGACCAGCACATGCTCAGCACCAGTTAGTCTTCTGACATCCAAAATCCAGCACTGTCACGTTAGTGCTGGCCTGCAGGATAAGGAGCAGCAGGTCATGATGACCAAAGCCTCATTGAAATGCAGCATACTCATAGGAACTGCAAAGACACTAAATATGGAGGACAAGCAAACAGAGCAAAGGGAATTACTCTGAACACTCAGAGTCGCATAAGGGGAGGAGGCATGTAAGCTTTGCTTTAGCAGAGGTCCTACGTCCCACATGACACATCCAAACCTTCCACCCAGGGTGCATCCTCACTTGGATCAACACTTCACTCCTTACAGGGTACTTCCTAACTGTCTATTGATTTCAAGAGATGCCCCAGTAAACATGTTGCAGAAGGAACAGCAGCCCATCAGCAATTGCAAGTTCATGTGCTAGAGCCCTGCTGTTCAGTGTGAAAGGGAAAATGAGTTTTGAGAGGGTAGGTTGCTGGCAGGTCAATGTGACACTTGTAGTTCTGGCAACAAGCAGCCCACCTCAGAGCAGAAGTAACATGAGCAGGCACAGCACAGCCTCCTCTCTGTCTGCCCTCAAAACCAGTGTCACCTCCTGGTTCAGCTTCCCAAGGCTCCTGCCACCACTCCCAATGTGCCTGTGCCATTGTAGGAAGTATCATTTGCCAGCCCCAGCTCTGCTAGAGCAAGGCATGTCCCAGAAACTCTCTCCCTGCCTGTCCCAGGTAGGAGATGACCTTCCAATGGGCATGGCTCAACCAAAGCTCTGGGCATGGAGAACAACATGAGGAGCAGAGTGGCTCAGCCATGTGAGGAGGGCTCCGGCAGGAGGTGTTATTTGGAAGTGGCCTCTGCTGAGGAGCAGGCCAAAGACTGAATTTCTATTCTGGGGCTGTCTGCACTTCCCGTTTGCTGCAACAGCCTCAAAGAGGAATTAGTATTTACAGGGCTCTGGTCACGTCATCCCATTGTTCCCATACAGCCAGGAGGCTGCCAGGAGAGAGGAAGAGAGAGCAAAGCATCCCAGCACACTGCCCCAGCCCTGCTCCCTGCCAGAGGTGGCACTCTGCAGGGAGGTAAAGCAAAAGACACTAAGAAGTCAGTGATCTTCCATCTCCTGCCGTGGGAGCATCACACAGCGCTAGGACCACAGCTTCTCCCTGCCCAGGCATCTTCCAACAGTAGGAAAGGCAAAAAGGACAGGGGAAGATTGTTTTCCTTGAGCAATGTAGAAAATGCAAGTGCCCTCTAAAGCCCTTGTAGATCCAGCAAGGGATGGTAGCTTCTCAGCTGGTCCAAAGCAATCCCTTCTCCAGAGCCATTGTGCTTTCTGATGCACACAGATCAGTATCATGCCACAAAGAGGCCTGGTGCCTTCTGCATGGGTAAGGAGAGGAACCTCCTGCAAAAGGAGAGTATATCAGCAGGGCCCCAAGGTGCCCCAGATGGAGACAACAGACACCTTCCACCAGCCCTACTCATGGGCATCATATGCATCAGTGGGGATGAACAGAAAAGCAGAGGAGAGAGACCAAAACAGGAGCCTCACAGAAGAAAACTGTGGAGTACAGGATGGGAGGGTAAAGCAGACATAGCAAAGAGAAGCTAAGAACTAACTCTTGTGCACACAGGAGCCCGCAGCAAGAAGCTACCCAGCATGACTAAAAGCCATTTGGGGTTACCTCAAGATGTTACTCTTCAGCTCTGCACAGCATCACTACTAAACAGAGGAAGACACTTTGCTCTTGGTGGGAGGAAGGAGCAGGGATAGAAGAGAAGTGCACCAGAAAGAGGCCTTGCATCAATTCTAAGCCACAGCTGAATACAAAGGCCTTTTATAGGCAAGACCAGCCAGGCTAAGGGGTGTCAGTAAATCTCCCTCATTACATTCTTCACCTGTGCCAGGAGAAAGCTGCATCTCCTAGGGCTGTGCAAGAAAGAACTCAATAAAGATGATGAAGCATCAAGATGATAAAGTAGTGGGGGTTGTGCAAGTTTCCATGTAAGTAGGTCTCTCTGTTTTAACACAATCAGTAACTGAAACTGCCTTGTGATCACTTTTTCCTACCCTTTGAAGTCTCTCTGACTTCGTAGTTGTAGGAACACCTTGACTTAGTGCTGGCTGCATCTCAGGTTCTGCTTTTCCATGGATAGGGACTCCGTCTCTCCCATGAACAGCATGAAAGCAGGCTAAGCATTTTAGATAAAATGAGGTACACATGCACAGCTCGGACTGTGGGAAAGATCCAGCCTCCAAACTTTGACAATCAACTTCAGAGGTTCCATAGTTTCACCTGCAGTATTTGCTGACCTATAGAGCAATCATGTAACACGCCATTGAATGAGAACCTCAGTTTCTCTCTCTTTGGCATGGTTTTATACATGATGCTTTAATTTAACTTTTTGTTGTTGCAAAGCTTGCCTTTCCCTATTTCATTTCCTCTTTGCATTCCAAGACAACGGCCTGTGTGCAAGGATAGCAGCTGGTTTATTCCTGGAATTAGCACTCAGTTACCGGACAGACAAACACTGGGATTTCTGCAGGAAACTCTGCTTTCCTGATTTGTTGCTGTTTTCCTTAGGCTGAAGCTTACAGCCAGAATAGATGTTTGGAGTTTTGTCTATGGAAAGAAAGGGTTCACTCCTCATCAGCAGTAACATGCATCCTTTCAGAAAGAGAAATATTTTCACTCTTCCCTTTCAGCAGCACATTTTGGCAGCATTATGAACCCAAACCTTTGGCAGAGCCATGCAGGCAGTGAAATAGAAAGAGAGACTCCACTGAAATATGACGAGCAAAGGGGATCACATCTCAGTGCCGCATGAAGGGCACAGGAGTCCTCCACGCACAGTGCTGGGTGTTTGCAGAGCTGCTGGCTCAGAGGTGGTGGAGGAAAGGGCTCAGACTGTAGTACCTTGTTTGCATGTTGAACAGCTCCAGCTCCGTAAGCGCCTGCAGAACTGACACCCTTCATGGTTCCAAAAAGAGAGAAATCCATTCTGGAAGTCTGGGGTACGTCTTTTTGACCAACAGAAAGGCTATGGAGAGAGCCCCACACATGTACCTCCTCTGTGACACCTGACAGCTCGCCAGGAGTCACCAGCTTCCATGCATGGAGAGGCTTGGTTAGCCAAAGGGCTATTTCAGAAGGCTGGAGGAAAGCAACATTGTGCTTGCACTGCCACGAGCCCGCTGGAAGCAGAACAAACAGTGTGACAAAGCTTGTTTTTTGCCTCCAGGACTTAGGAGGCCCAGTTCAGTCCAAACATGCTCAAAATAACTGCTGAAAACATTGTGTGCTGATCCAGTGCTGAGTGAAACTTCTACAATCGTCAAGTTTTCCCATCCCTGGCTATATTTATTTGCAGGCTTGTTCGGGTGACCTCTCTGAGGAGTGAGGGGATGTACAGTACCACTGAAGGGTGATGTAAAGGCTCACAGCCTCTGACAAAAAAGTCCAGTGCTATTTTCTGAATGAAGAAGTGCACTGCTTAAGAAAAGGCAGCCTCTTCACTTTCAGTTCAGGCATCCCACCCCTAATCTTTATACGAGCCCTCCTGGGAAAGGCAGGTAATGTTCTCTGGTCAAGGCAGACTTCTCTTGCCCTGCTCTCCCCTGCCTTTCTCCTTCTCTTGCCTCTCCTCCTTATCCATGCACAGGCTTTGGCTGGCCCTCAAGCCTACGCTCCTCTTGCAAACGTGACCCTGCAGCACTTACTCATTGCTTGTACCTGCACAAGCCCGCTCAGGAAGATTACTCATGTAATGAAGGGCCCAGCCACCCTGCAAGCACAACCATGCCTTTGCAGTGGCTTTCAATCCCCTCTCCTGACCTCGTTCACATTGGAGAGACATAGCCCCTCAGCCTTTGCCTGTGCTTATCATGGCTTTAGCTATACAGCCATGACAAAGGGCAAGGCATGCCAACATTTCCAAAGCACCTTCGAGCCTCCCCATGGAGGTCAACTCTTCTCAAGTGTCATCAAATTCACTGGCACTGGTGAAGCTGATGTCTTCCATCAGCCATCCCATGCACACTCGTCCCATGTGCCAGGCACCTACACCAGTAACAAAGCAGCAAGTGTTTGTGTCAGGACACACATACTTTTAGGGCTGAAAATGTCCACAGGAGGTGCAGAACTGCGAGTCGCTGGTGAAAATGGGGAGAAGAGACATGAAAAGAATAAGGGTTGAGCCTCAGCATCTCCTCCTGCCCCATCCTGGAGTCATCAAAGGCTGCCTGAGCCTTTGCAAGGCAAGGGCACAATACTAGAACAGGTCTGCAAATCAGATGTCCAGATAAAAAGGGCAATAGGTTTGGTTTTAGCATTGAGTTCTTTTGAAAACTGAACCCCTGAGTGAACAGGGATTTGATTATGCACTTCTGTGTTGGTTTCTGCTGCTTTTTTAATATGATCTGGGTTCTCTTTCCTCTCCATTCCTGAACCTTCAGCATATTCTATGAGTCTAGATTTTACTTTCTCAAGGTTTTCTCTTGGGAAAAAAAGGGAGGGGAAAAGGGCTGAAAATGCTCCTTCTCATTTAAAAGGAAGCTGAGACTCCCTGACAATGGGATGACTCCAGCAGCTGGGCTTTTAAGGACACTTTGGAAATTATGAGACTCCTGATAAAATCACAGGATTGGCAAGGCCTTATTTCCCCTGAATAATTATGATTTCTTTGCCTGTGGGTATCACTGTGTTGAAATGCCTCTGAAGTTCCTGCTATGTCATTGAATTTGCATGCATTTCTTTTTGGTTCCTTCCTTCTCCAGCCCCTGCCAGAGAGCAGGCATTCCTGAAAATCCACTAACCACACTCCCATAACTTTACAGCCTGAAGACCTTGAAGCAAATGAGCCTTGAAGAGTAATTGTAGCATTACAGGCACCAAATGATGCTGAATTATGCAGCGCTTAGCGGACTCTGCTTAGTGGGTTGATCGCAGGGAAAAACATTGGGTAACGTGAGATAAAAATCCCTTCTCCAAATGGTCCAGCAGTGCTGGCTGAAACCCTCACTGTTGGCAACTCATTAGCAAAAAGAAACAAAAGAGAGGCCTTTGTCTGCGTGGTGGGGCTGGACCACAGGAGTCCTGTTTTAAGCAGTAAAATGTGTGCTGGGAAAGGACATCTCCTTCTAGAGAATGTTTCCACCCACCACATTTATACATTCCCCTCTGGAGCATCTGCATTGCTGTAACAGGTAGCAAGCATCATTCAGGATGAACCAGGTTTTGGAGGCAGGCATGAGCCAATGTTTCCGTTCTGCTGACTCAGATGCTGTGGGATGCACAGACTTTAATCAAGTGTGCTGGTTTTGTCTGGGATAGAGTTCATTTTCTTCATAGTAGCTGGTAGAAAGCTGTGTCTTGGATTTGTGCTGAAAACAGTGCTGATAACACAGGGATGTTTTAGTTACTGCTGAGCAGTGCTTGCGCAGAGTCAAGGCCTTTTCTGCTCCTCACACCACCCCATATGAGCAGAGGGGGTGCATGAGGAGCTGGGAGAGGACACAGGCATACAGCTGACCCCAACTGACCAACGGGACATTCCAGACCATATCGTGTCGTGCTCAGCATATAAAGCTGGGGGAAGAAGAGGGAAGAGGGAGGGACGTTTGGAGTGACAGTACTTCTCTTCCTAAGTAACCATTAGACATGATGGAGCCCTCCTGTCCTGGAGATGGCTAAACATGTCTGTCCATGGGAAGTGGTATATGAATTGTCTGGTTTGCTTTGCTTGTGCACAGAGATTTTGCTTTACCCATTAAAACACTATTTCCATTCTTCACATGTAGGAATCAAGCTGAAATTAAGCATTAATTAAGAAATTAATGTAGAAGATAAGCAGCTTGCTCAAGATCACACATGAAACACGTGAGGACTGAGGGATGGGAAGTAGGTGTTCCCCTGACCAGACTGTCACATGGTAGTACCTTCCTACTAACACCTTAGCTTTGCATGGGACCTGAGACAAGGCTGCTGTAATGCTTGGAGGTCCTCTTCCCCAAAACCTTTGCTTTTTTCATGGACAAGGACTTAAGAGAAGGTGGGAAAGGAATGGGGGAAAGTCTGTTAAGGCCTTCACCTTCATGGGTGCAGGTTAGCAGTGAGCCTGATGGATGGGGTAGAGCGAAGAGCAGGAGCTTTGATGGGTTGACCAAGAAATCACCATGCAGCAAGTATGTGAGATGGCCAGCATTCTTGGGAGGTGAAGTTGGGCAGCACGTGGATCAGGTGTGCAGGCAGGAGGGGCCACGCTGTAGCACCAACAAGAGCAAATAACCCAGCTGCTAACAGCACATAGTTTCACCCAAGAGTGTAGATTCCACACATCCCCATGATTCCATGCATCCCCAAACAGGGGAAGTGCATGATAAGTTTCCCAATGCTTACCCCCCACATTGGTCTTCATCCTCCTTTCCAAACCCCCCCCCCCCCCAGGCTGGCTGGCCAGGAAAACAGTGAGCATCAGGATTTACCATAGCACAGGATGAAGCAAGAGTTCAAGGGAGGACGGGGAGATGGGAAGGGTAAGTAGGTGACAGTCTCACTGAGGAACGCATGATAACACCCGACGCGCACAGCCAGGCTGCAGGCATCTCCTGACTGCGGGATGCTGCCAGCTTTGCCACCTCTGAGCTTGCCTTCACGTGGTTTTGAGATGCTGGCTGCAGACCCGCCAGGCTGATGGAGAGGTGTCCAAGTCCATTGTTCCACTTGTATGCACACAGGGAGGTGGAAGCAGAGGCTCTATATTACCTTTCGGCTTGCTGCTGTCACTGAGTGTTTAAAACGCAGGTGTCTGCCGCTGTTGACACTGAGTGATAAGTGGAGGCATTTTTTCCATTGGAAAGAATCTCAAGAATTTCCCTGTTCTCTTTTTATTCTTTGGGTTTTTTTCCCTTCTTCATCTGGTAAGGAGACTGTTACTGCAGGGTGCTGGGCATCTGGCATAAGGTAGAGGTGGGACAGTGTTTATTAGCTAAAGATTACATACCCCCTCCATTCCTCTCTCACAGCTCTAGCCCTAAACTTCAAATGCTCATTTAAATTCAAGCCTTCCTCCCTTTCTGCTCTCCCAGCTGCCTCTAATAGCTGCTCCTTAATGCTCTAGTCCCTCACTTGTGAACTGGTTCCCCAAAACAGCAACCAACAGCCACCTCCAGGGACTAATTATCCCTCCAGAAGCAGGAAGAGCTGTGATTCCTTCGGTGTTGTCTGAATTGCTGAGGCTGAATTTGCACCTTTGCATCCAGGCTCACAGTCCAGCCCCATCCTTGACCCCTACTTAGAGCTTGGGGTGGCAGCTGGGAAAAAAGTGTTCAAATGGAAAATATAAAAGCAATACCTTCCCAAGGGGAAAAAGGAGGCAGGAGCTGGGAGAGAGGCCCCTTTCCTTCCGTTTTTGCCCATCTTGTGGCACTGACCTGCCGCTGTAAAACAAGCCAGGCTCCAGGGGGCTATTACCAGAAAGCTCCTATTGTTTTGTTTTATGCTCATCTCTATGTTCCAGGTCATTTCTTATGTCATTCAAGCTGTTGAGATTTTTTCCCTCCAAGAAAATCCAGGCCTGCCTTGCTCTGGTATACCCTGGGGAACAAGAGGAGGACCCAGTGACCCCACACATGCCCACACACCCTCTCAGCACTGTGTACTATGGGCAAAACTTTTTCTCACCAAGAGCTAGCTGAACATCCACACATACACGTGTGTAGACACGTGTGCGCAAACACAAGAGGCTGAGATGCTCCCACACTCACAGGCATGTCCCTGCACGTGCAACCTCCATCAGGTAATGCCCTCCTCCTACCCCTTCCTCTCCTAGGACTTTGTTGGAAAGCACTAGCATAGCCAAAGCACCTCCAGCCTTCCTGCTTGTGCCCTACTGATGCCTGGTACCTAGTCAGTACTACTGATGCCAGAGCACATCCCTCCCTCTTGGGGGGACAGTCACACTGATAAGCAGGCACCATTCCCACCATAAGATGAAAAATATGAATGCTCTAAAACAAAAACCCTGCTGCAGTGGGAAGCCAGAACCAGGGGGATGAAACCCAGCACCTTGGGACACCAGCTCACCTAAAACATTTGATGAGGCTTGGGCACCACTCAAATGGCTGAATGCCTGTCTCTTCCACTTCCTGCAACAATTAGCAGCCCTGGTCATCAGTTGCCCTCTGTCTGGGATCTGAGGAGGCATCTGTCTCCCCTGCTGCGTTTCCTGGGAGCCTGGAATGCCAAGGGAAAGCAAACAGGCATGTTTTGAACAAAAGGATAAAGAGGCCAAATCACAGATGAAACATCACCACTTCAAGGAGGAAAAAATAGATAACAGTGTTAGTCACCACCCAGCAAACAACCTACAGCCTCCTCAGCCTGCGGAGGATATGAGGAGTCTTTCATCCTCTTCATCATCATCCTCCTCCTTCCCGTCCTCCTGCCCCCAGTCCTGTTTGTGATACGGTTTATGACAAAACAGGTTATTAAAGGAATTACGCAACTGAGCTCCTACCTTTCCGTGCTGGATTTTCCCAAAGCCTTTGGTTTATCAGGTAATTGTGCTGGAGACACCAACACTACCCGCCACAAGCCCTGTTGTGGGCTTGTTTGTTTAATGAGGCTTCAGTTCCTTAATTGCTCACATGCTTTCATGGGAAAGCTTAGTCACATGGGTGCAAAGGTAATCCAGGAAAAGCACTATCAGTGTGCCCAATTACGGGGGCTGGCACTGCCTTTGGTATTGAGCTCTTCCACAGCCTCCGGACCTGCATCCCAGGAGGTCACTCAGCAAAAAAGCATCTTTACACCTCTCAGTGCAGTCTGGTGATGGCTCTGCAACTCCTGGTCCATGTGTCCTATGGGAAACTTGGCTCATAGCAAAAGATACATGCTTTTTGCCCTGGAACTGCACAGGAAGCCCACATAGACATACATGGGAGGCTGTGCATAGTTACCTACCACCTTCTGAGGCTACTTTGGGCACTTGAGGCACCTAATCCAATATAGTCCAGGACCTACCAGAGCAGCATCCTCTTGCAGAGGTGGCCATGCCTCTAGCACACCACTCGGACACACCAGGACACTGGACAGACCTCCTTGGGTTTGCTTCCTCTCACTGAGGGCTCATCATCACTGGGGTCCAGCCATGCCCTGACCTGTGCAAGTCTGGGAAGCTTGGATGAGCAGTTGGTTTCTGTGTGCCACTTAGGCTGCCAGCAATGGGGTGGCACATAGACACACAGAGCAGCATTGGCATCTGTGTTAGAGTGTCTCCCAGGGGACCAAGCCTGTGACAAGGTTTAGAGCCAGGCACTTCTAGACACAGGGTGGAAGGCACATTGAGTGAAGCATATGAAGCACACATGCATGAAACGTGGGTGGGCCATGCTCTGGCGTGTGCTGTGCGTGCATCAGGGCTGGAAGAAAATCATCACATACTACTTCAGTTTGCTTGTTTTGGACTTTGCTCCAATTTTAGTACAACCATTAAAATCACCTACAAATAATAATAATAATAATAATAAATGCATAAATAAAGCCTTCTAACTGCAGCCCACCCAGTCATCTCACCCAGCTTCAAATCTTTGGTGAACGACATGCATAACGACAGCCACCACGCTTCTCCAAGCATCTCCACACATCTGTAATATTTAATGCAATGAATGAAATCCCTATCTCTGTATAATGAGGAGTGCTCAGAGCAGTGACTCAGACATTCCAACATGCTTTCTTCTTGTCCTTGGTGTGCAAAATGTAACTTTACTCACTTTTTCCAATGACTTTGGACTTTAAAAACAGTAATTAGCAAAGTCAACTTGTTATCAGCTCCTGTTGTTAACCCATCCTCCTGCCTGCCATTCACTGCGCTCTGGTCACAGGCAACGCTTTGGTGCTTGTTTCCCAAGGCTTGCCCTTGTCTGGAGAATTAAGACAAGTGAGCAAAATAGGTCTTAAGCCTGCAAGCTGTTCCACACATCTTTGTTTAAAGCACTTGAACACTGAAGTAGCTCTAGACCAGGTCTTTACATAACATGCTAAATAGCAGCCAAGACAAGAAATAAAACTTCAGAGGTATCATTTTCTCATTTCTCTTTCTAGTTATGGGTAGGAAGAATAGACAGATGCAAAGTGAAAATATCATAGACTCGCAGAATCAATGAGGTTGGAAAAGGCCTTTAAGATCAAGTCCAACCATTACCTCAGGACTGCCAAGTCCACCACTAAATCATGTTATTAAGGACCTTGTCTCACTAACAGTGCTTCCACTACTGTGTTTTCACAGTGGCTTTCATCTACTCTGCTCACAAAGCATTTTACTACCCGTACATCACTGCTGCATCTGCAGCCAGATGAAGGGCAAATGGCAATCTGCTACTCACCACTGCTCATGGGCATTCAGCCTAAGAAGGGTTTCAAAGGGTGCTAGCCTGGGTCTCTTGAGGGGACAGGGGAAGGTGCTGTCTCCTCTAGCACACTGGTGGTCCCCATGTTTTCTTTCCTGGTGGGACAGACTGGTTGTAAGACCCCAGCAGAGGAGGTTAAAAGATCAGTGTCCCTTTGAAATCCCTGTGAAGACCTTAGTCCAGCCAACCTGCACAGGTGAACCACCACTGATAATGCTTGGATTGGCACATGTGAGAACAGAAGAATATTCAAGAGAAATACTGAACCCCACATATTAAAAATCAGGGAGGAAAGGACAACTTTTCCTGAATAATTCAGGTGATTCCTGGTTATTGGATTGGTTTTGTCTGCCACATGTTACAGTGAAAATCTTATGCATGTAGAAAGATAGTGCTACTCTGAAAGACCCACCTAACAGAGGTTTCGCTGGGGGAAAAGCACATACATGGGAATGAGGAAGCAAATAGGAAGTTGTGAATGCTCCATCGCTGGCGGTGTTCAAGGCTGGGTTGGACATAGCCTTGGGTGGCATGGTTTAGTGTG